>CAIGRP010012500.1:0-14554 GCA_903798385.1 Fraxinus cuspidata
GATGATCAATAGATGAAATTGGTATTCCCTAATATTCATCACATATTTGTTTCTCCAATTATCCGTTGTTCGCAATATTTTTTCATATTTTCAATTAGTTAAAAGTTAGTTAGAAAAATTAATTACAATCATCATAAATATTTACTTGCTATTGTCAAGTAGGAGTTAGAAAAATTAGATTAAGGTCTAAAGTATAGTCCTCGTAGGAACGATAATTCGGACTCAAAGGTCCATTATATTACTTGTTACGATATCGTATACTCGCGATATAAAAAAAACACAACATTAACTTAAACTGAGTATGTGAAATAGTTTAGTGTACATTGATTATACAACACTACATTTGGTTATGAATCTTGAATTAAGAATTAAGGTGATCAATAGATGAAATTGCTATTCCCTAATATTCATCACATATTTGTTTCTCCAATTATCCGTTGTTCGCAATATTTTTTCATATTTTCAATTAGTTAAAAGTTAGATAGAAAAAATAATTACAATCATCATAAATATTTACTTGCTATTGTCAAGTAGGAGTTAGAAAAATTAGATTAAGGTCTAAAGTATAATCCTCGTAGGAACGATAATTCGGACTCAATGTCCACTATATTACTTGTTACGATATCGTATACTCGCGATATAAAAAAAACACAACATTAACTTAAACTGAGTATGTGAGATAGTTTAGTGTACATTGATTATACTTATGCATGCTAATGGCTACATTTTTGAGTGATTATACATTAAAGTTTTTTTATCCATTCGTCATTTGTGACAAAAGAGGAGAAAAAAATTAGTAAAAAAGGGAGAGTGAAGTAAAATTTTTGAATTTGTGACAAATGTTTTGCTAGTTGAGTTTTTGATGTTTTTGTAACGTTAATGTTTGTCTTGGTGTTTGGATTAAACATTAGTGTTACGTCTCAATCTAGCTAGTTTTGGTATCATGTGTTTAATTGTTATATTTCTTGTATAATATGCTTTTAGGCTGAGTATTTGAGTTGTAGATTTCAGAAACGGGTTTAACAAGAAATGCAAGAGACGTGCAGTTTGATGAAGTTGGGGTAGTTTAGATTTTGTTTTTTTAGCTCCTTGACTTATTGGGTAGTTTTGTCACAAATGTCAAATGGGGAGTTTGTTACGTTTTTAATGTTGGCAATTATGTGGACAAAATGACTAATTTGTAACATGTTGTAAAAGTCAAGGACTTAAGGTACAATTTGTATAAATTATGTTATGAAGTCTAGGGTTCAAGCATAAAAAGAAGAGAAACGCGGCGTCGCATTTTCGCTAGTCTATCGCCTGGACACTACTCGAGGGGCAAAAACAGAATTCTCATCGCTCGAATGTCATCTGGCTCTCGCTCTAGCGAGATGTCATCGCTTACCTATCGCCACGATTTAGCTCGAGCCATAGTTTATAGGGAAAACCCTAATTTGCATTTTTAAACAGATTTTTCTGCCCATTCAACCAAATTACCCTCTCCTATAAATACCCAAGTCATTGGACGAAATTCCAAGGTGATTTTCATTATTTTCATTGCCTTATCTTATTCTCTAAAGTACCAAATACATATTCTTTCATTGTGATTCATCATTTCTTCTTGAAATCATATAACCACCTGTTTAGGAAAAATATCAAATCCATAAACTGAAACACCACATACTTCCTATTGGTTATATAACTTTCTCAATTGAACTTCAGCTGTTACCGGAGGTTGAAAGAGGTTGGACTACAAGCACAGGAAGAGCACAAGGCCTTGAAGCAGGTTCTTAAAATTTCACTGGGAATAAACAATTGCATAAGATCTTGGAGCAGGTCTTTGGCAGACCTTGGAGTTAGTAGGAAATAGATCGGGAAGTCTAGTGAAGTTGGCTAGATAACATCTGACTATAACTCACTCCGTATTATCTATAGTAGAAGTAATAGGTTTGGTCCTGGAGTTTTTACCCAATTGGTGTTTCTTCGTCATCATTTCGGTGTTCGTTATTTATTGCTTTCTTTATTACTGCGGTATTCAAATTTAGGAAAATTAACTTATTTGATTAACCATCTAAAAACAATTAAAAGTGACTTGTTAGGGTCAAAACTAAAAATAGATTAATAACCATTCGATAACTTAGTAGCCGTTAATTTAGTAATCCGTAACTTTCAAGTAGTATCCAAAGCGACCCCCGATTTTTCAGTTATTTACTTGATTTTTTATTCACACATTTTGGCTATTAAAATTTCTCGACAGAAGCTCCCATAATAGTCTTCCAAGTGGGGAATTTGCATTGATTGTCAATTTTTTATTTTCTTGCATACTTGCAAGTCTTTGTCATAGAAAAATGTGATTTGATAAAGACCAAAAATTCTAAATCGCGTTTGACTCTCTACTAACTTTTTTACTAACTGGTAAGTGTGTTTTGAGCGCTTCCGTTCGATACACTTCGGTCCATCGTTGGCCTTCTCCTCTAACAAACTTGTATTTCATTTTATATGAGCTATATACATAACACTTACAAAGTAGTTTGGATCTGCCACTGTACTGGAAATCAAGGGTTCATGTGGTCCTTGCAGGTGCTCCAAGTGGAAAGAAACTAGCAAAGATTAAGAAGAAAGCAAACGAAGAGTGGAAGAAAATTGACATGATTTTTCTTTAACATCTTCTTTGAAAATAATAAAATGGTTGGCAGTTAAAGTGAGTAATAATTCCGTTGATAGAATTGCATTAAATAGCAGGCTTGCAAATAAAACTTGCAAGAAAAAGACATTAATGTGACAAGGCAAGAAAGAATAGTACACAAAATTTGGGACCGTTGGATTTCATCTGTGATTTTTGCTCTTCTACTGATCATGGGCTCAATAATTGTTTATTCTTATTTACTTGATTTTTCATTCACACATTATGGCTATTAAAACTTCTTGACGGAAGCTCCCATACCAAAGTCTTCCATGTGGGACATTTGCATTGAGAATAATGCCACTTTGCCACGTGAATTTGACATCCTGGATAACAAATGAAGGTGCGGCAACTAGTGATTGGTGCAAAAATTGTCTTTGAAAAAAAAAAAAAAAAATTGGCCAATGGTATTCTATCAAGAAATGAGGCAAATCTGTCTGGTAATGTAACAAGATTGTTGCATTGATTGCCAATTTTGAATTTTCTTGTGTGCTTGCAAGTCTTCGTCATAAAAAAAAAAAAAATGTGATTTGATAAAAAAAAACAAAAATTCTTAATCGCATTTGGCTCTTTGTACGCTTATCCATGCTTAAAAAATTTAATTATTTTGTAAATTGAACGAATTTCTACTTAAATAAGTGTAAGTATTATTATTGTAAGTAAAATCCAAACTTGAAGATATTTGGAGCAAAAATGAAGATTTTAAGTCTAACTGGAGTTGGTTTGATCAGTTAAAGACTAACTGGATTGCACGAGATTGATAAGAAGCTTTAGAGAGCAATCGGAGGGATGTTGCAAGTTTTGGAAGTGAAATTCAACTTATTGAAAGTTCGGGAACTAATTTGCACACTTTTGAAACTTGAGAGGACAAATTTTAGATGAATATGTAGGTTTACGACATCGTGGATGGTTTTGGAAGTTGGGAGATCAATATTGAGATCTGAATAAAAAGGACCAAGTTTATACGAAAAACTTGGATTAGGAACCAAAGTATAAAAAATTTAATAGTTGCGGAGACCTCTTCTAGAGTCAATTTTTAGTGGTGAATAGGGAAGTAGTGGTTTCCCTTTCTTCTTAATAACCCAAAACTTGGACCACTTTACGAATTTTCAGTTGAACCCTAGAGGTACGATACCCTGCTCCTTGAGTATGATGGGATCAATAATGGTTTGCAAACTGCGTCCCAAGTTATTCTCTAGTTGTTGTTATTCGACCGCAGTAAATAGATGGCAACCACTATTTTTGGGTGGTTTACCGCAGTTTGATCACGGTAAGCAACCATGGCCCAACCATGGCCCGTTCGAGGAAGAAATTCAAGTTTTGTACATCGTATTTTCGAGGTATTTTGGTCCTTTTTAGGTGGTTGGAGCACTATATGAAGATCTATTCTAGGTCAAATAAAGAAGGAAAAAACACAGTACACAGACGAGAAAAGTAGACAAGATACAAGGGAGAAGAGAGAAAAAATTAGGTTTCAAGAATGTGGTGTGAAGAAGGCGAATTCTTAGTGCAAAAATATCATTATTTTCTCTTTTTTTCCTTTAAATCCAATGATGTACTTTAATATTTTTTATTTTTGGTTTGTTTTTCATCCATATGATGGATAACTAAAGAAATAGTTGGGATAGTAATGTAACCTAGTTTTGAATAATTAATTTCAATTCTCAAGATTCACGTATTTAATTGTTCCATGTGTTGAATTTACTTTTGTTCTTCAGGCTTTGAAATAATGGACCAATATTTCATTGATTTGTGAATTGGTAACAAAGTGATACGAGTTCTACATTAGATCGCGTAATAAAATCTGATCATTGGATAAAAGGTATACATACATTTTTATTATTATTGTAGTGTTTAATTGAAATCCTAGATAACTTAATGTGTTTAGTATACGCTTATTCGGATTCACATAGAGAAATAGTAAGCTGACTCAACTAGATAGGATTAATTTGAACTCAAGAGAGATAAATTATTTAATAAGTGAATTCGACCAACTACAACTTAGGAATTGAATTTGAGCGACGAAATTAAAGTGGATAACTACGATGAATTATGAGTCGTAGCCGGTTTAACCATCATATTTGATCTTTTAATTGTTTTTACTTTCCTTAGTTAATATTAGTTTAATCAAAATCTTGTCATCAATGTTAGCTTTATTCAAATAGGAGTTATGAATAGTTAAATTAATTATTAAATAGTTAATCCTCATGGGAGCAAAAATTTGGTCTCTTAAGTCCACTTTACTAATTTAATTGACACCGTGCACTTGCAATTAACGCATAACAAATTTATCTATTTTTATCTAATATTGATTAAATTATTTCTAGTTTTGTTTGATTTATCCTTTTCTTTCTTTTTATATATTTCTTTTTTCAATTAATCTATTTGTTTTTCTTGATTTAATTGTCAATAAGGCAATGAAAATAAGTAAAAGACTAGCAACAATATGAAATGAGAAATCTCGATATTGGTGAAGGCAATATTCTTGTGGAAGATGTCTTTTCTGTGGTGGTATATGATCCACATGCAGATATTGATGAATGCGATATGCTTGTTGGAGATTTCTTCACCATGCAATAAGCTAATATGGAGTATATGATGCAAGTGTAGAAATTGATGAAGTCGACATACTTGTTGGAGATTTCTTTGTCATGCAATGATTTAATATAACGGGAAATGATGCACATATGGCAATTGAAGAGATTGGCTTGCTTATAGAACTATTTTCTCAAATTTGGAAATTAATGAGGATGACTTGCGTGTAGAATTGTGTTTTCCCATCAGTCATTAGCAAGTATGACTTGCTCTTAGGAGAAGTATGAGAATCGCCTCTACCATGTTCCCAACAATCACAAAAAGAGAGCAAGACTTCTCATGAAGAAGTCCTTGTGCAATTGTCAGAGATTTTGGATAAGAGATCGATCATCCAATCTGAGGAAACATCAACTACAAAAAAAGAGCAAGAGAAGAGTACTGAGGAGTTGATCATGATGGGGCAAAATGAAAGAGTGGCATTTAATGAAGTTAGATTTACATGCAATTCTTATACTTCAATGTTTGTTTTAAAGTTGATTTTGTGATTAAAGTTGATGAAGAAATTAAATTATCCATAATTGAGTTCGAGTTGGGTGATATAGGTAAATCATATTTTTTTGAGAATGGCAAAGTCAGATTTTGGAGGATAAATGAAAATGGTGTAAAATCAACCAATGAAAATTAAGCAAGGCCTCCAAAGTCCCATACAAAGAGTCATAGAAATATCGTTGCAAAAAGGCGAGCTAGATACTATAAATCTAGGGCTTGATGGAAGGCTACCCTTCCCCGTATCCTTTTTCTTATTTTATTTGTATTAGTTAGGTTTTATTGCATTTAGAGTAGGTTCGCATTAGCATATAAAAAATATAAATAATAAAAATAAAGAAAAATGAAAAAAAATAGGGTTTTTTGTTTTTATATAAGTCTAGTCTAAGATCATTAACAAGGTTCTACAAATCATCAGAAATTAAGTTAGACTAAACCCCTACATGATTACAAACCTTTCTTTATGCACTTGATCATTTTATAACTAATTATATTTTATGTCTCTTTTTACGTATGATGAAGATATTGTGCACACCAGCAAAAGAGACTAAATGAAGATAAATGACCAAGTGATAGAGGAGAGACATCATCATATTACACAAGGAGTACTGTTATTGTTGACCTTGAAAAACAAAATGTATTTTCAAGAGCCAATAATAGAGTTTTCGGCCAAAAGTTTGACAGGGTTTTCCCTATTTTTGGAAGTTTTGGTTATTGGCATTGAAGTCAATTTGTTTGTAAGAAAGAGATGTAGGATTCCGGTGTTCTTGAAACCGAAAGTATAGTTGATTAGTGATACTCTTTCAATCCCCAAGAGCTTTGCCTTTCTCTTGTATTAGAGTCAAGAAGAAGATGAGCGAAAATGAGGGTGCAGATCGAAAGTGCCAAAGTTCCAAGTTTTGAAGTAAAAAAATCAAGTTTAGTGTAAAGTGACTTATTTATAGGTGATTTTGGGAGCGTTTGTAATATTTATCTTGAATCCGGAGTTATGCATTTTTGTAGTTTTTTAAATACATTAAACTCTCCATGCAATATACAATACATGAAATATATCTCCACAAAATTCAAGTAGTCACATAGAAGATGGTTATTGGCTTGAATAAATTGGTCATAATCACAGGCTCCTATTAGCCCTTGTTTGGGTCCATTTTAATGAAAAATTAGAGGAAATTGAGTGTTAGAATAGTGAATTTTTTGGAGAATGTTTGGTTAAGAAAAAGTATTCAATTTACATATATTTTATTTTATGAAAAAACGTGTGATTGAAAATGAATTTTAAA
Source organism: Fraxinus cuspidata (assembly GCA_903798385.1). Lineage (NCBI taxonomy): Eukaryota > Viridiplantae > Streptophyta > Magnoliopsida > Lamiales > Oleaceae > Fraxinus > Fraxinus cuspidata. The sequence goes on from CAIGRP010012500.1 coordinate 7,024, forward strand.
AAAATGAGCTTTTGAAAAAATGTGGGCCAAACATAATCCTAGTTTGGACAGTTTTTGGGATGACAACAAGTCCATACCACTAATCAGCCCGACAGGTTGGCTCATGAAAATTCAAGCTATTTTTCACCCAAGGTCTGGACTATAGACTGAGTTGAGCTTGGTCTCCAGAACCCCCTTCTTCTTTTTTTTTATCTTTTTTTTTTTGTCAATGAAAGATTAAGTCATTGTTCGATCTCCATTATTTTCAAAATATATTTTTCTCTATTTTTTCAATTTTCGTTTTAAGCTGCGGTCCCCATCTTTTCTTTTTGACCACAAAATTCCTTAATTTCCTTTTAAACAGCTATGCCCAGTTCTCCACCTCATTCTACGGTTGCAAAACTCAATCTCTAGTGTTTTCTTCAAACCTTTACCCACCCACCCACCCACCCCTTCCCCTTGAGGGGGGGTGGGGGAGGGGGTGCCGCTTTCAGCCAGCCGCCGTCTGTGCTGTTTCCTCTCATCCTTTTCTCCTCATACCTTTTACCCCTGGTCTATCAGTTTTGTGTCTTTGATTGTGTGGATCTGTAACCGTGTTTGATGGGTTTGCTGTTGGGTGGCAAATTCTCTTTTCCTCCAAACGGCAAATAAATGGTACGACAGTCATGGTAAAGTAATGAAACATTCCTAACAAAAAGAAACTTCTGAATTTTTTATAGATCTAGATTTAATTGAGGGAAAGGGAGGAATCCATTTTTTTAATATCCATTTTTAGTCTCACTGGGAATCTCAAAGGAAATGAACGTTTCTTATATACACTTCATTTCATTTCACTTTTTACTTTTATCTAACTTATACCTCCATCATACTTCACAGATTGAATTTTGAAATGCTTCCGAACTGTCACTGAACTTGATAATATTTTCGAATGATCACGAAAATTTAACACTGTGCACTTCATCAGTCACTCATCATGTTTTATCAATAATTGAACTTTTACCCCATCACTATTTATTCATTAAACTTTAAAATGTTTTCGAGTGGTCATTGAACTTTATTTAGTGAATTCAACTATTTAAATATTGAAATTTTTTAAATTATAAAATACCATATACAAAGATGGTGCCCTTCTTTCCCTTTGAATTATCTTGTGACAATTTTAAAAATTATATTTTATTAGTTTTAATTAATATTATTGACGTTAAATTGAAAAATGCATTGCCCGAGTTTGAGATATAATTTTTTTATTTTCTTGATTTGGGTCTACGGTCTCAATCGAAATAAAGATTTCTCTATTTTATTTTCTCAACATAAAGGGAGATTATGATCTAAATAATATTTATGTCAATTTGTAGATAGCATTCTTCTTTCTCCTTGAACATAGCTTGGATGACTAGAGAAATTATCTCTTTTTGATCAATATTATTATTATCGTCTTAGATTGAAAGTCTCGTGATAGTTTAGTTTATTTTCTTGATCTAGGTTGAATCTCATAGAATATCAATTTTACTCAAAAATATTATGAAGTTCGGTGACTATTTGGAAGATGTTAAGGTTCAATGAGTAAAGAATGACGGAGCTATAAGGTCAATGACTAATAAAACATGGTGAGTAAGTAATGGATCATATTAAAGTCCAATGACCACTCAAAAAATATTTTAAATTTCGGTTACTCATAAAACATGGTGACGAATAGCATTTTAAAGTTCAGTTACTCATGAAACATGGTGACGAAAAGCCACGTGTTAAAGTTCAGTGAACACTTGAAAGTATTTTGAAGTGTGATGAATGCATAAATTCGGTGACTAATGAGATATTTAACTCTACCACTGCCCTATATGGGAATGTAGTCGTAGATTCAAAGTGCTAAATTTTCAAGATAGATTATGCTGCATTTTTTTTCTAAAATGAAACCGAAGAAACTTGGATGAAGCATGCATGTATTAAAAGTTTAATATGGCCCTTAATTGTTTTTCATATTTCCTTAATAGTTGTCCATCTAGATAACTTGCATACATGTTCTTATGAGAATTATCTGACAATACATGCATGCTATTCTTGGATTAATGGCCATTACGTATCTTTCGTAGTGTCATGCCGTGATGTCTTGGAATTTTATTTTGGTTTAAGGCAATGAGTTACTCCTAAATACAGTTATAGGATCAATTGCACGTGGAAGATTTTAATACTTGCATTTTGATTTTCAGGAGCAATCCAAATTTCTACTTAGTTCTGTGAGAACTCTTCTCAGGACCAGTCGAGAACTTATACTTAGTCCTGTAAGAACTCCTCTCATCTCTATATTCTGCATTTTAACCATTTGTACAATGATTTATTGTAGTATTGAATTTTTATCAAGTAACCATTCGTTTCAAATATATTAATGACTTTGAAGAACTTAGATAGGATCCTATTAAAATGATCATTAATGTTCTCATCAACCCTACAATGTGCTTAAACCAGTTTACAGTTTTTTGTTTTATAACATGCCATGAAATTATAAGTTAGTATCACAAGTATGAGAAGAGCTTGTAAAAGGCGGGGTTAGATTAAGTGAATTCAGAGAGATGTTCTTGAAAAATTTCTTGAACTTGTGCCACTCCTAACTACATTTTTCTTTTTTCATTTTTTGTTAGAATTTTGGTGTGACCCGAATTCCTTATTAAAGTAATTGAAGAATTTTAATTGAAATGCACGTAAAGAGGAATTCAGTTTGGAATGATATTGAAATCTTATTTAAGTGGAAATTCTATTTAGAAGCCCTATTGGGAGTTTGGCTTGGAAAAGGACTTTGAGATGAAGAAAACAACTTAAAGAAAGGGGGGGGCGCGAACACTTGGCATCATGGCTTCGGCGCCCCTGCCTGTTTTTTGCCCCAAGCACCCTGCCTTGATGCCGCAGCGCCCGAATGGTGGAGCCGTGATGTTTCTAATTCCATTTTCTATTCAACATCATCTTGAAAGGTTTTGAGAATATATGATAGTTTAGCCTCAACTATTACTAGAACTTCAGATCAATTGTATATTTTTCCATTATTGTTCATGAGTCAATAAAATCTCCAAATTTATCTGTCATATTTTTTGTCTTTTATTATACTTTTGCTTACGATCATATACTTCACATGTTGTCATACAATTTCGATATTTCAATCATGAGTACATAAAGTGGATTGGGGAAATACATAATTCTTAACAAGTGGTATCATAGCATCCCGTCGGTCCTCAACAAGTGGTATCAAATCCAGGTCCAGCGGTTCCACAAAGCTCAAGGTTTGATTTGTTCGAGGTTCTTGTTCTTGATGGTATCCATGAAGTATGACATTCCGCTTTTGATCGGAGCATCAGATTCTCGTTGTAGCAGGCTAAGATGCAAGTAGTACTCACACAAATGGATTTGGATGATGTTTCATTCGGAATTGACAAGATGCCCGCAACTTTGTCCGTGGAGGAGAAATTACGAAAGGATAAGAAGGCACTTTCTCATATTCAGCTTCATCTCTTGAATAACATTCTTCAGAATGTCTTGAAGAAGGTTTCAACAACTGCTTTATGGTTGAAATTAAAGCAATTGTGCATGACAAAATTATACTCTCATCGAATGACAGAAAGTGGATCCTTGGAAGATCACCTGACTGTATTTAAGGAGATAGTCGCTGATTTGAAAACTTTGGAAGTAAAGTATGATGATGAAGATTTGGTCTTGATCCTATTGTGTTCATTGCTAGCTTCTTTTTCTTCATTTAGAGACACGATCTTTTATAGTAATGATACTCTCACCATAGGGAAGTGTATGATACTTGTTTCCAAAAGAGAAGACAAAGTATCTGGTTTATGAGGCCAGAGATGGAGAAAGCTTAGTGCTCATGGTGGTTCTGGAAGGTGCAGATCGAAATCTAAGTTTAGTAATTAGGTTTGTAACTACTACAAGAAGAGGGGAGTACATTAAGAATGATTGCTACAAATTGCATAATAAAGAAAGATTGGCTGCAAATTGGAATGGTAAGAAATCAGATACATCAGGCGAAGCAGATTTCGCAGATAACAATGTAAATGGGGAAAATCTTTTGGCACCAGTAGAAGATTGGATTTTGGATTCAGAGTGTATGTTTCATATGTGTCATATAAGGACTTGTTTACTACATATGAAACAATTTCCAAAGGTGTCGTAGTTATAGGAAATGACTCACCTTATCGGATTGCTGGAATTGGCAAGGTCAAATTGAAGCTAATGTATAGGACAATTAGAACACTTGGCTAAGTTCGACATGTTCCAAATCTGAAGAAAAATCTCATCTCGTTGTATATCCTTGATTCAAAGGGTTATGAGTTCTTTAGTGGAGGTGGAGCATTGAATGTTTGTAAGGGTACTCGGGTTGTATTGGAAGGACAGAAAAGGTGTCAGTTATACATCTTGTAGGGTCGAGCAGAATTTAGAAGAGTCTATCAACAAAGGATCAGTACGAAGTGGACATTTAATTTGGTACAGTACCTTTAAGTTTTTGTATGATGTCAGATTTGAAGAATACTGCTCAATTGAGTTCAGAAGATATGGATAATACCACTTTGCCACCATTACCTGCATTGCTATTGTATTTAGTTGCTAGGGATGAATCCGATGAAGAAAGTTGGATGCTGATTTTGTTGGATATGCATTAAGCGTAGTAGAATGTGTACAATCTAACAAGATGCCTTCTATAAAATTATTTGGAATTGATTTTGGTTCAGGGTGTGTTACAGCCCTGGTTGGTAAATTTTAATATCTTTAAAAAAATTTGTGAATTTGAGGTAATTCTATAGAGTAGTGTTTGGATTCATTGGAAGATGTGGAGTATTTTGTGTTTATTAGAGAAATATGTTTTAGATATTATTGAAGAGTTTAGTTCATTCCTTGCAGACGGATTTTCTTCTCTAAGTGGAGAAAATTTTGGAACTTTGTTCATTGCATTGAAATTCGTGTCCATGTGGAGATTGTTAGAATTTGGGTGTGACGCGAATTTCTTGTTGAAGTAATTGAAGAATTCTAATTGAAGTGCACTTCAAGATGAATTCAATTTATAATGCTATTGAAATCTCATTCACGTTGAAATTCTATTTAGAAGCTTTATTGGGAGTTTGACTTGGAAAATGACATCGAGATAAAGAAAACAACTTGAAGGAAAAAGGGGGGAGGGACCGAATGCCCGACGCCACAATGCCCCGGATGGCTGTGCTGTGATTTTTGAATTCAATTTTTCTCGAATTTTATGTCTTCTTCTTCATCATCTAGAACTCCAAAAAGTGATTCATATATATATATATATATATATATATCTTGAGAGGTTTTGAGTATATATGAGAGTTTAGCCCCTGTGATTTCTAGAACTTCAGATCAATTGTATATTTCTCAATTATTGTTCATGAGTCAAAAAAATCTCCAAAATTCTCTGTCATGTATCTTATATTTTATTATTATTTTACTTACGATCAAATACTTCATATTTTACCATATAATTTCGATATTTCAATCTTAAATTACAAAAAGTGGATCGGAGAAATATATAATTTTTAACAAGTGGTATCATAGCAATTCCGTCAGTCCTCAACATCTCCTATACCCTTTACCACGATGAACAAATACTTGTAGCTTGCCTTATATGATAAATGTGTGATTTTTTTATTTCATTTTTTGCAAACTTATAAATACAATTTGGAAATTTTTCATTAGTTTAACGTCACAAAATGTCTGAATTTAAACAAAAATGAAAATTTAGGGGTTGTTCTCTTTGTGTTTCAGTTTTGAGTTTGAATTCATTTTGAGTTTTGTGTTTTGAATGTTCATTTTGAGATTGTTGAAAATGTGTTCTTTTTGGCAATTTGAAAAATTGTTTTGAAAACACCAAAAACGCGTTTTGAAAATTTTGACTTGATTCAAAACACTCAAAACGACAAATTTGTCGTTTTGAGTTTCTTTGTAAATTTTTAATTTGTTTTCAAAAATGCGTTTTTGAAAATGAGAAAGAGAACGCGTTTTCACTGTTTTGAAAAATCGAAAACAGAAAATCGCTTGAAAATAATATAGAGAACAGACCCTTAGTGTTGGGTAATGTCCCTAAAATGGAGGGTTTGATTACCGAATGGCCAACATAGTAAATAGCCACAGTCACTCTCCTTTATACAATAAATGGTTGTGTAAGTCTGTAAGCTACATAAGGGGCAGGGGTCGATGCACATTTTACATACATTATGAATGCTAATCAAAGATAGTACCATTATACTGTTTTTGCATGTGTTAAAGCATATGAAGCATCGACACACAAGGGCACGTGTCATAAACATGGACATGCAATTTTTTTTAAAAAAAGTACTGACATGACACGTTAATTAAATTATTTAAAATCCTTCATTAAATTAAGTTTTATACTTGTTATTAATTTTTTTTGTCGGAATCTTTTATATATGAGTACCCATATGTTATTTAATAATAACTTTGAGTTGAAAATATATAATAATTCTTTATAAAGAAAAAATGACTATGACAAAGTGGTCAAAGAGTGTCCATAACCAACTTGTGTCTGACATGTGCCAGATATGAACACACTAAGTTTAATTAGAAAGCACAGCTGCATTCAAAAATTTAGAAGTAAAGCAAAACAATTAAAAGCAAAAATGCCCCTTTGATAACTTCTTTAAACCACTAGAAAGATATGATGAGAAACCACAACCAAGACCATTCAAGGGAACCCAATCGCATTTTATAGCAGAAACCTGTCAGATTGTCACTAGAACTTAATGTTGAGCTGATTTCAAATTTTATTCATTCTGGGATAAGGTTAGTTGCTTGCGTTAAGGACATGTTTCGGAGTTTCAACGTGCTCGTTATGAACTTTTTTAAGTTACCAATTTTTAGCGTTTATGAACGGATCGATTTTGAGGATTTTTAATAGCGACTTTTAAAATTGTCCAACCTATAATTAGGAGTTTATTGTACCGGTTTTAAAAGTTTTTTAGAAGAATAAAATTATATATATGTTCCTTAATAAAATTTTCAATTTATTTTTTCTCATATAAATATTTTTTTTCTCATACGTAATATTTTACTTATAGGTAATTTTTTTAAATTAAATAAATCTAAATATTTATTTAAAATTTTAAGTTAATATTTATTACTTATAAGTAAATTTTACAATTATAAATTAGTTTTATACTTTTCAGTAATTTTAAGTGAATTTTTTTTACTTATAAGTAACTTTTTATATTTTATAGGTTAATTTTTGTCTTGTTAGTAGTATTTTTATTTTATAAACAAAATACTTTACATAATAGTGATTTTTTACTTATAAGTATTTTTTTAATTATAATGTAATTTTTCTTATCTTATAAGTAATATAATTTTTTTTTAATTATAATGTAATTTCTTTGCTTATAAATAATTTTTTAGTTAATATATTTTTATTTACAAGTTAGTTTTGAAGATAATATGTTGATTGAAAATAATTATTTTATACAGGGTAAAATTAAAAGATATGATGAGAAACGATCAAAATCCGCTGATTTGGTGGGTTGAGAGAACCGGT
>CAIGRP010012503.1:0-21340 GCA_903798385.1 Fraxinus cuspidata
TGATCACAGACAATCACAATGAAGACAAACTTAATCACTGTTGGTAACATATAGTCACATTTAAGAAAGATATGGTCACAGATAGTCACATCTAAAAAATTCATGATCACATACAACCAAAGTTAAGATAAACCTGGTCACAAACATTCACGGTCACAAACAGTCACACTGAAGATAGATCTGATCATAAATTTACCTAGACCATTCCTCACTACTTTTCTCGATCCGATCCTCCACTAAATCTCTTTATGGCTCATCAATTGTTGACTTGTTAACAAAATAGTAAGAAAAACTTTCAACAAATTCAACAAAAAGGCAGATAATCTGATCATTGGTAGAGATGGACTCGCTACCGTTTACTGGAGGAAACCAACCACTACCATCAAATCATCTTCAAAGACACCAAAATTGGATGCTCCAATTAACTTCAAAATTGACAACTTTTCACCTCATAAAGTCAGCAACCACCTTCTAGTCAACCCAAAGTGCTGTAGGTAGTAATCACTCTCATATCTGAATTCTAATCTTAGTAATTGGGTATAATTTTATATGTGGGGGCAATCATTCAACGTGCTACATGGAGGGGTTTCTGCTCTGATGGTGGAGACACGGGCAAGCATAGGTACCCACCTTGCACCCAACTCAGGATGTGAACCAAACTGGCTAATTGTTGCTTCAGAAGAGATGGGAAAGTATTTTGTGGATTACGTGTGATAATATGGCTGTAATGAGATTTTAGGGGAGATATGGTGCATATTGGTCGTGGAAGAAGAAATGGGGGTAGGTCTAGTGATAGAAGTTTTGGAAATGGGAGAGAAATGGATAGGAAGGTGATAGATACATGGATGTTATTGGAGGGGTAGAGAGAGTAGTATAATATATTTTGTTATTATAGTTAACATTTGATTTGTGAAATATTTTTACAAGTTTGTTAAATTTGAATTTGTTTTCTTATAATATTGTATTTATGTATTTTTTTCTTTAACCATTGTGAGATTTATCATTTAATATGCTCCCACAAGATGGTATTTTATTTAAGTAGATACATCTTAAAATTCATGTGCTTGTTTTTGAGTCTTAATCGGATCGAATTGCTCGTTGAAACTAATAAGCTTTGATACTATATTAATATTTAGGGTTTCATTTTAAAATATCAACCTTATTAAGAGTAGTCAAGCCCATATACATTTTATATTGGTATGTATTTTGATATTTAACCATTGTGGGATTTATTCATTAACTGACCGGCGACTTTTATTGTGTTTTGTGAAGGTGGTGATGGTGGCAAGGAAAAGTGACGATGGAGATGGTTAGGTGGTTGTGGTGATGATAACAACGATAGTAAGATGGAGTGTATATCTGGTGGTTCAAAGGTGATGGTGTGTTGGAATTAATAGTAATGATGTGAATCATGGTGGTGGATCAATTTATTTCTTCTCTTTTCTAGTGGTGTGAGTGAAAGTGGTGTTGTTGGTAAATGGTGGTAGTGTCTGGTATTGCTCATGAATGATGGTGGTGATAATGATAGTGTTTATGGCTGGCAATGACGGTGTCCACCAGTGAATTGTAACAATAAAATGTTAGAAGGAGTGGTATGTTGTGGTAGTGGTATCATAATAAATGTTATAAGTGGTGGGCCTAATGGTGATAGTGTAACTATTAGTTTTATAAGTGATGGGAGAAGATAGTGATAATGGTGTCCTTTTCCCTTCTTGTTTCTCTCTTCTCTTCTTTTCGTTTTTTTCTTTTCTCATATGGATAATATTATTACTTCTTCTCCTAAGCGAGTTAACGAGTTGTAAATTTCTCATAGAGAGGAAATTTAACGTATGCTAGCTACTGAAGAGCCCGAGTCTGGAAATGTGGCCAATACAATGGTTATTTTGCAATGATTAGGAGTTACTCATTGGAATTTACATTACGACTCTGTAAAGAGCATAATAGATATGTATGGTGAAAGTTGCAAAGTGATTGAATATATTTGTGACCACTATCTAGAAGGTGGATCTCATGTTGAAGCTCATGGTTTTTACAAAAAGTTGGCAAGTTTTTATTTCATATTTATCTAGCATTTGATGCATAGAATTATGTTAATCACTTATGTTCCTTGTCAAACTCTTTAAAAAAAAAGATCACAAGTCATCTTGACTGCTAGAGATTTGTGTCTACTCCAAGACAATTTCTTTAGAAATTAAGAGATGATGACCGTGAAGAATTCATTTAGAAAGTGAAATTTTGTTCCTTAAAAAATGTTAGAATTCTGGTGTGACCCAACTTGTTTGTTGAAGATAATTAGGAGTTCTAATTAAAGTGCACATTAAGAAAAGTTCTATTTGGAATGCTATTGTTTAATCCTATTCAAGTACACTTGGAGAATTCTAATTAAAGTTCTATTTGGAAGCCCAATTGAAAGTATGAATTTATATTGGACTTGAAGAGGATATTGAGATGAAGAAAATCAAGTTTCGAATTAAAAGACCCGAGAGTGGACTCCGTGGCACAATCATCGCATCACCGCCCGACGCCACCTTGTTGATTTTCCCTGAGCAATTTTTCCTCCTCTACTATGTTTCTTGCATTCTACTTCGACTACAGCTCTACTATTAAGGCTTGGATATTTTATATTTGTTCTCTATATATAGTGGGCTCTTTATTCTGATTTAGTAAGAAATCAGAAATATTGTAATACAAAATCTTTGTATTATTTCTCCATATTATAATGAAATCTTCACTCTCTACAAATTATTTTATTCTCGTGTTCTTGTGATCAATCACTTCGTATTGTGGCTATAATATCTTATTTTCTCTAATAATTTGGTATTTGTTTAATCTGGTATCATCTCCACTCTTCATAACAAACTGGTATCAAAGCCTTTGGTATCAAAATTTTTGAGAAGATCGAGGTTTTCGTGATGGCCAGAATGAAGTATGATATTCAGCTATTTGATCACAATACAAGATTATCTTTATGGCAGGTAAAGATACGAGTAGTACTCACTTGGATGGATTTGGACGACGCATTATTGAGATTTGACAAGATGACCACAACTTGGACTTTAGAGGAGAAATAAGGGAAGGATCGAAAGACCCTATCTCAAATATATTTTCATATTTCAAATAATATTTTCTAGGAGTTTTGAAAGAGAAGTTAACCGCTGCATTATGGTTAAAATTAGAGCAATTATTCATGAAGAAAAGTCTTATTAGCAAATTGGATTTGAAGCAACTTCTATATTCTCATTGTATGACAAAAAATACATCTCTTGAGGATATCTAGATGTTTTTAAGGAAATCATAACTGATTTGGAGACCTTGATGGTCAAATATGATGAAGAAGATTTTATTATGTTCATTATCCGCTTCATACATGTTTTTTAGTGATACGATTTTGTATAGCCGTGATACTCTCACCATCGAAGAAATCTATGATACCCTATATTCAAACGAGAAGATAAAGTATCTTGTAACATTTGAGGGTCATGGGGATGGCCTCATTGTTGATGGTGGTCGTTCAAGGGTTAAGTCAAAGTCTAATTTCAAAATTTGTGATTCTTGCAAGAAAAAGTCACTTGTAAACGATTGTAGTTGCAAAATAAATCAAAATTGACTACAAACCAACAATAAAAAACTTAAGGGAAGCAAGTATTGTAGAAAATCCTAACAATGATGGAGAACTTTTACTTATGTTTGACTACAACTCCAACCCTGACAATGTTTGAATTTTTTATATAACTTGCACTTTTCATACGACTTCTAATCGGGATTTGTTTTCAACATGTGAAGTAGTTTCAAAAGGTGTTGTGATAATTGATAAAAATACAATTTGTCGGATAGTTGGTATTGGTCGGATCAACATAAAGATATTTGATGAGACAATTTGAACACTTGATGCAATGGGACAAGTTCCAAATGTGAAGAGAAATTTTATCTCCTTAAATATTCTTGATTCAAAGTGATACATGTATATAGTTGAATGTGGAGTCTTAAAAGTTAACAATGAAGCCCATGCTTCGTTGAAGAAATATAGAAAATTCCATTTATATATCTTGCAGTGTTATACATAATATTTGAGCAGTCATCGTATTTTAAGAACTCAGGTGGATTTGGAGTTGGATTTTGTATCGTTTGAGTCTAATTTGGAGTCTTCTTTAAGGAATACATTTTAATTGAATTTAGAAGTTATGGGTAATTCGTCTTGCCACCATAATCAGTAGTGTCATTGTATTTGGTTGCTAGTAATAGACTCATTTTTGCCACAAATTTCCACATATTTACAATTATACTTATTTAGTTGATGGTTTGAATGCAGTTAAGGGTGTTGATACTACGCTTTTTATTATGATTTAGTAAGAAATTAGAACATGGTCAACACAAAATCTTTATATTCTTTCTTTATATTATAATAAAATCTCCATTCTACACAAATTATTTTATTCTTGTTTTTTTGTGATCAATTATTTTATATTGCGATTATAATCTCTAATTTTCTCCAACAATTTGGTATCTGTTTAATTTGGTATCATTTCCCTTTTTCACAACAAAAAATAAGGGTAATTAGCACATAACGTCCTTTTACTATTATTGTGGAAAACGTCCATACTTTCATTTTTGGTATTTTCAACCTTATGTCCACATTTCATTGACCAAAATATCATTTAAATTCATTTATCAATTAAAAGTTGTGAAATGATGAATATATCATTCTATTTAAATAAGATAAAAAGAACAACAAAGAACTACTTACAATCAAAGTAGTAAATTTTTTTTTTTTAAAAAAAGTGAAAACAATTTTAAAATAAATTATTAAAAGAGTAATTAGCACATAATGTCCCTATATTTCATTCTTATTGTGAAAAATCATATCTTTTATGTGTTTTTTTTTTTTTTTTGTATTTTCACCCTTAATTACATATTTTATTGTGTAAACCATCATTTATATCTCTTTTCATCCAAATTTTCAATAAAAAGCTGTAAAATAATGATTATATCTTCTTATTTAAATAAAAAGTTAAAGAACTAATTGCAACCAAAGTCCCAATTTTTTTTTTAAAAAAATAGTGCAAAAGAGTCACAAATAAATTATTAAAAATTTAAAAGTATTTTTTTAAAAACATAGTGCAAACGTGTCCCAATTAAATTTATTAAAAAATGTGATTTTTAAAAAAAAATTAAAATGTGCGAACGAGTCACAAATAAATTATTTAAAATTAGAAATTAAAGAAAATAATTTTCTTTAACTTTTTTATTATCTAAATAAGAGGGTATATTCATGATTTCATAGTTCTATATTGAGAAATTGAATGAAAATAGATAGAAATGCTTATTTCCGCAATCAAATGTGTTATTAATGATGACAATGTCCAAAAAAACTGAAGGTATTGATGTTTTTCGCAATAATAGTGAAAAATAGGGATATTATGTGCTAATTACCCCTTTAATAATTTATTTGACACTCATTTGCATTTTTTTAAAAAAAAAATTAGGATTATGATTGCAATTAATTTTTTTCTTTTTTTTATTTAAATAGAATGATATATTCGTTATTGCCCTCCTCAGATCAGACCTCTTTAATTCTTTGACATAATCAGAAATAGATTCATCCGGTTCTATTTGTATTATTTTTTTTTGCATTTTCACTATTAATTACATATTTGATTGTGTAAACCGTCATTTATTAATCTTTTCATTCAAATTTTCAATAAAAAGCTGTAAAATAATGATTATATCTTCTTATTTAAATAAAAAGTTAAAGAAATAATTGCAACCAAAGTCCCAATTTTTTAAAAAAAAATAGTGCAAAAGAGTCACAAATAAATTATTAAAAATTAAAAAGTATTTTTTTAAAAAATAGTGCAAACGTGTCCCAATTAAATTTATTAAAAAATGTGATTTAAAAAAAAAAATTAAAATGTGCAAATGAGTCACAAATAAATTATTTAAAATTAGAAATTAAAGAAAATAATTTTCTTTAACTTTTTTATTATCTAAATAAGAGGGTATATTCATGATTTCATAGTTTTATATTGAGAAATTGAATGGAAATAGATAGAAATGATTATTTCCGCAATCAAATGTGTTATTAATGATGACAATGCCAAAAAAAAAATGAAGGGTATAGATGTTTTTCGCAATAATAGTGAAAAGTGTGGATATTATGTGCTAATTACCTCTTTAATAATTTATTTGACACTCATTTGCATTTTTTTAAAAAAAAAATTAGGATTATGATTGCAATTAATTTTTTTCTTTTTCTTTTATTTAAATAGAATGGTATATTCATTATTTCACAATTTTTAATTGAGAAAATGGATGAAAATGATCTTTTACGCAATGAAATATAAAATAAGGATGAAAATGTCAAAAAAAGAAAGGTAATAACGTTTTTGTATAATAATAGTGAAAATTAAAGACATTATGTGCTAATTACCTTAAAAATAATATCAAAATACCCGATCTAGAAGTTTTGTATAAGACTAATCAATCTAATAATGACACGATAGTTGAACATTATTATCACTTTTATGTTTTCAATGAAATAATAGATTTCGTGACGATGGAGTTAAATATAATATTTAATAATATATTAGTATAACTCATTTCTCTCTAGTTAGATTTTAGACCCCAAAGATTCATTTAAATTATTTGACAGTCGTGATATTTGCATACTTGCAAGGATTCTCAAGATTTTTCAAAGAAAGATATTATTATATTGAAATATAAGTTAACACATTATGGGATAGATATGAAGTGTGAATCTTGATTTCAAGTATCTATACTTGTTGAGTTATATTGACAGTTGATTGAGAGTAGAGGGTCGAGACACATTATGGTGACTGGATTAATTTGTCTTGTATTGACATTGTCCGTTTCTACCGCGAGTACTGGACCGGCATTTTTAACTTTGAAACATATGAAGACAATACTTCACAATAAAATGGGGAATGACTTTCTTACTGATTTTATGATACTTTTTATTGAATGAAAACTTGTTGAGAAAATAGATATATACTCTACTTTAACGACTTTTTTTTATTAATATAAATTTTATCACATTTAACTTTCTTAAGTTTTAGTCCTCCATATAAATTTTTTTGGATATGTAGCAATAAGAAATAATGAAAAGCATTTAAATTCAATCCCACCTGTAGCTAACCTCATCACAAATGACAGTTTTAAATTCATTATCCCACTTCAAGTTCCAAAATAAACCAGTTCCTTTCAACTCAAAAAGATATGAAAGTTGAACCAATGTTTGAAATACTGCACAAACTAAATTGATATTAAAAACGAAAGTACTACCTAACGCTTTTTTTAATGGCAGTTGATGAATGAAAAAGTCGCACTTCCGCGAGTGTCAATTGAGCTAAAGTAGTTTTCCACTTTAACCTGTCTATGGATTAATGACTTCATTTTTCAAAACTCAACGACTGCTTTTGCTCTTAAATTTGGACTTTTGATATTTCCTTTTTGGGATAATTGTAGCAAAAGTTCCAAACCTATAAAATACTAGCAAACTATTTCCAAACGTTTCACTTGTTGCAGCCGTCACACCTTATCTTTCCAACCGTTGCATGTGAGATCATTTTGAATGGTTTCACCGTTAGTTGACCATCGAAATTAAATTTGACCACATTTTAATTAATTTTAACGTGATAAAACATAACTTTCTATTTACCACGTCACACAGTTAAAAAACTAAAAAAAAAAGTAGAAAATGTATCTTCTTCTCTTCCACCCCAACCCGTCAACCCAAAACCAGAAAAAATAAACTCGTCACCACCATAGACCGCCATCGCTTGCTACCACGATTCTGGCTAATTGGAAGAACCATTATGACTTCCAACGAGAGACAACCCCCTAATTTTGCACCGGAAAATCAACATCAAATTCGAAATAACCCTGACTTCATCTTCCATGAAATCGCACAGCCCAATGGAGAAGAAAACGTTGCATTTTTTGAGGTATCAAAATTACCAGAAGATGCCATTTTCCTTTTGGGGATCTTGGAGTTGATTCAAAAAAATTTCTGGAAGAGCGTGAACGAATTGAAAGCTTTCAATTCTTGCTTAATCTTCTTCCATTCAGTCTGTTTTGAAAATTCATTGACCCACTCACCATCTATAGATCCATGGAGGTAGCGTCGATGTTGCCGTTGACAATTGATGACGACTCTGTGATTTTAATTTTTGGGGGTGGGGTGAGCGTTAAAGAAGAGAGATATTTTTTCTTTTATTTATTTTTTAATTTTATGATTTTTATTTTTTTAATTGTTTAATGTGGTAAATATAAATTTACTATTTTACTCTTTTAAAATTGATTAAAATATAATCAAACTTAATTTCGACAGTCAACTAACGATATTTTAGATAAAAACCGTCCAAAAAAGCCTCACATGTAACGTTTGGAAAGGTAAGGAGTGATACCTGCAACAAATGAAATGTTTAGGAAAAGTCTGTTAGTGTTTTAAAGATTTGGAGCTTTTGCCACAACAAATTGATCTTTCTCTTTTATTTATTTATTTGGTATTCCCCTAGCCAAAAAACAATTTAATCATTCAATTGACCATCTCTCTTTTTCACATTTATCCAAGCTATATCAACCATTTGACTTACGTCTAGTTCTAGATGTGCAACAATTGTAAGGATCAAAAGAGGATGAACAATAGGTAGATTGCTTTTAGACTCTGAGATATAAATTTTTATTCGAGTACTGAGCTTTCGTTCATATTATTTCTAGATTTCAACTTCTCCAAGTGTATGAATAGTCATCTAGACCTGTGATGATTTCAACATTTTAATTGTGTAGAATCATACATGACCTAGTAAATGAAATCTAATCTAGAGATGTGTGATATGAGTTGTAAATTATTAGAAAATGTACGAATAATATAAAAAAGAGAGTTAAAACTAATGTTATTTAGATGGTATCTCGTCAAATTGTTCATCATGATTCTAGTACTATCAGAATATTGGATACAATATTTTATACAAGAATAATTTAAATATATATTTTCCTTAGTCATAATTTTGATGGCTCTTATTGCAATCCCTAGACATGATAATACAATATTATAGATTATTTGATTAGTTCTTCAATCATTCTCACATATGCTTACTTCATTATTAATTACTTTTTGAGATTTCAAGAACAAGAATAGTTAAGATTAAAGTAAACCATGTTCATGGATGGTCAAAAATTCTTGTTCGATTTGCAGACTGCACCAATTAGTTAGTACCTGATTTGTGGGAAGGATTGTGGTTAGACAAGAAAAATCAAGAAAAATTTGAAATTCGATTTAGACGTAAGTTAAATATTTGGAAATTTCAAACTCAATACAAAATTTAGAACTGATCAATTTACTTCCAAAACCTACTTTTGTCCTAAAATTGGTCGCTTCACAAGAAAACAGAATAATTAATTTTTAAAAATAAATAATAATTTTATTTTGTGATTGTACTCCGATTCAATCATTTAACAATTAATTTTTTTTCTCGATTGACGTGTGCTTTAGCATTCAATGACGATGATAATTGATTAGGCAAAATTTTTAGGATACCCAAATTATAGACTCTAATTATCAATAGCTTGAGGTGATTATGAAATGAAAACAAAGAAGAAAGTAGTTAATTACGTACTAATTGAAATCTTTCTCATTGACGGTTCTCTTATTAAAATTTTGACACTTCTTTATATTAGATATTATTAAACTAGTAAGGTTTCTTATTTGTTAACACCATCTAATATATTGAGTTGTCAAGACAACAGTCAAATATGGACAACAATCTATACTCGACTCATTTACGTGACACATATCCTCAAAACAATGGGGGAAAAAAATTACAATTTAAATTGGACCCATATTTTTTCAAGTGGATTGAATTTGATGCACCGAGAAGTGAAGTTGGCCGTTTAGTTAATTATTTAATTCCAGTACCACCCCACCTTATATAAGCAAATTGGAAGGAAACATTAATCAAATCCACAGTGTGAAAACAATTAACGTTGGACGAAAATCATATCACGGGATGATAATATATTGTTAGCCCACCAAAGTTTTGAACAACACAAGTTATTGCCCTCCTCAGATCAGACCTCTTTAATTCTTTGACATAATCAGAAACAGATTCATCCGGTTCTATTTGTATTTTGCCACCATCAAAACCTCACTTGTATCTTTTCTTTTTTCAATATCACCTTAAGACTAATTGAACGCAGTAACTGGTACGCCAGAATATATGCACCACAAACTCTTTTTTGAGCTNAGATTCATCCGGTTCTATTTGTATTTTGCCACCATCAAAACCTCACTTGTATCTTTTCTTTTTTCAATATCACCTTAAGACTAATTGAACGCAGTAACTGGTACGCCAGAATATATGCACCACAAACTCTTTTTTGAGCTCAATACTTGCTTTTGCATTTGAATTTGAATTTTCTCCTTAATGTTTTTTCTGCCAATTGGAGTCTCATTTTATAGCAACTTGCCGGTTCTCATACGTAATCTTCTGTTTTCATGGTCTATTCTCTTGAGGGTCATTCTTTCTCCAATTCCGAGTTTGACTTATTGGGTAATTTTTTACTGTGCTATGTGAAAAGTACCCAGGGACTTTCCTTCTTTCTGTCAATTTTTGAGTTTCTTGCGTCTGTTTCTTAGTCTTGGAATTTTAGGGATTTCTCGGTTGATTATTTTTCTGTACTCAAATTGTCATATTTTTTTGGCTCTGCTTTTCTCCAATTCAGCTGTATTACTTGTAGATGGGAAACTGGGCGTTCTTGTGTATCACTATTTTGTGCTTGTTTATTCTGTTTTTACTGGAAACCTGTATGGCTAGTATTCAAAATAAAGGCAACTTGAAGCCAGGATTTCAGGGATCTCAAATGTTTTGGATTGACAATGATGGGTTGTTTCTAGTTTCCAACAATTCACATTTTGCTTTTGGATTCACCACCACCCAAGATGTCACCTTATTTCTACTTGTTGTAATTCACAAGGACAGTTTTTCTATTGTGTGGTCTGCTAATAGAGGCTCCCCAGTTCAGCATTCAGATAGTTTCGTGTTTGACGATAATGGGGATGCTTACTTACAAAGGGGCGGAACCACAATTTGGTCCACAGGTACCTCTAAGAAAGGTGTTTCTGCAATGGAATTGCTGGACTCAGGAAATCTGGTTTTGCGTGGGAATGATGGAAGTGTAGTTTGGCAGAGTTTTAGCCATCCCACAGATACTCTACTTCCTAACCAGGAGTTTAGTGAAGGGATGAAACTCGTAAGTGATCCTGGATCCAATAACTTGAGCTATTCCCTTGAGATTAAGTCTGGAGATATGATTCTTTCCGCAGGTTTTCAACCCCCACAGCCATACTGGGCCATGGGAAGTGACACACGAAGAACCATCAATAAAGATGGCAATAACGTCACTTCAGCAACTCTTAATGCCAATTCTTGGAGATTTTATGATGGAAATAAGGTCTTGCTCTGGCAATTTATATTTGATGATAGTAATGCAAATGCAACTTGGGTTGCTGTTTTGGGAGCTGATGGTTTCATTACTTTCGTCATGATTCAAGAAGGTTCTACAAATCCCTCCTCATTAAGAATACCAGAGAATCAGTGCAGCAGACCTGCAGCTTGTGATCCCTATTATGTTTGTTATACTGGCAACAAGTGCCAGTGTCCAGCAGCACTTCCCTCTTGCAAATTTGGAGCTCGTCCTTCATGCCATAACTCAAAGGATTCTGTGTTGCTTGTAAGTCCAGGTGATGGCATCAGCTACTTCGCACTTGGCTTTGTCCAACCGTTCTCTAAAACAGACTTAAATGGCTGCAAAGATTCCTGCCTTCGAAATTGCTCTTGCGGTGCTATGTTCTTTGACAGCGACTCAGGGAATTGTTTTCTGTTTGATCAGATAGGAAACATGCAAGGATCACTCAATGGGGCTGGCTATGATTCTTACATCAAAATCTTTAGTAACGGAGGTAATGGGGGAAATAGTGGAGGCAGTGACAAGAAGCGCTTTCCTATAGTCATTATCGTTTTAATTTTGATATTTGTTATGCTGAGTTTGCTTTTTGCTGGATTTTATTACCGTAAGAAGAAAAGGAAAGTGCCAGATTTCCAAAAAGAGAGCTCGGAAGAGGACAATTTCTTGGAGGGTTTATCTGGGATGCCAGTCCGTTTTAGTTATAACGATCTTGAGACTGCAACAAGTAACTTCGTTGTGAAACTTGGGCAGGGAGGGTTTGGTTCAGTTTATCAGGGGACTCTCTCTGATGGAACTCGAGTGGCTGTGAAAAAATTGGAAGGTATTGGTCAGGGTAAGAAAGAATTTCGGGCTGAAGTTAGTATCATAGGCAGCATCCATCATTTTCATCTAGTAAGGCTTAAAGGTTTCTGTGCTGAAAGAAGCCACCGGCTTCTTGTATACGAGTACATGGCAAATGGATCTTTAGATATATGGCTTTTCAGGAAAAACAAATGCGAGTTGATGTTGGATTGGGATACAAGATACAATATTGCAGTGGGTACGGCTAAAGGCCTGGCTTACCTCCACGAGGACTGTGATGTAAAAATAGTTCACTGTGATATCAAACCTGAAAACGTGCTTCTTGATGAACACTTTATGGCCAAAGTTTCAGACTTTGGCCTGGCTAAGCTTATGACTAGAGAGCAGAGCCATGTTTTTACCACATTAAGGGGCACCAGGGGTTACCTCGCACCAGAGTGGATCACAAACTATGCCATATCAGAGAAGAGCGATGTTTATAGCTATGGAATGGTGTTGCTTGAATTGATCAGTGGCAGAAGAAACTATGATCATGCAGAAAGTTCAGAGAAATCTCATTTTCCATCCTTCGCTTTTAAGATGATGGAAGAAGGAAAATTTAAAGACATAATTGACACTAAACTGAAGATAGACGAAGAGGATGCAAGGTTTGCCACAGTAATCAAAGTTGCTTTATGGTGTATACAGGATGATATGTACCTCAGGCCACCAATGACTAAAGTAGTGCAAATGCTCGAGGGGGTCTATCCCGTCCTCCCACCACCAACTGCTTCTCGACTTGGTTCTCGGCTTTACTCAAATTTTTTCAAATCAATTAGTGAGGGGGGCACTTCATCAGGACCGGCAGACTGTAATAATGATGCTCATTTTTCTGCAGTTCGCCTTTCCGGTCCAAGATAGCAGCTGCAGATGATGATGATGATGACCTATTGACATGATTGTTGTTTTCGTATTTTTGTGTTTTTTCTTGTATAATTATTAGTTAGTAGCTCAAAACTTTGCAATACAAGTTAGAATGAGAGCTCAATATCATATTTGCAGTTTGCATTGTAAACTATAAGAGCCAAGCGAGAACCCTGTTATGTCCCAACCTCAATTACCCGACTTACTAGGGAATCCAGCCCCATTCAGAACGAGGGCTTTTCATTTAGGGATGGAAACGGTGCGGGTTGGGATCAAGCCGTCATTTTTGCCCCTCATTTGAGTATTTTTGTCTTTTTGTCCTGCCTCCATACCCCATTGAGGGAGATGTTCCATGTCCCGTTTATTGCCTATTTATTACTGCTACTATTAATTTGCTTTTATTTTTTTAATATTTTTAATTGGTGAAAATTATTACTATCTTTTTTTTCAAGTTGTAGAAAAATCCACGTGTCCTCAAAAAATGATGATTCTTTTATTTTTATACAAAAAAATAAATTATATTCTAAAATGAATTTTAAATGAGATGGAGGCCATGATCTCCATAATCACCCTATTTGAGGGCAACGACCGCCATCAAGTTTCCCGATTAGAAGGGGAATTCCTATCCGGAACCATCCGAGTATTATGGGTTAATTTGTCGTCTCTAATCTCCTTGTTTGCAAATAAAATAAAAATTAGAGAACAATGACACAAAATTGGATAAGAATAACGAAAAATAGAAATAAAATATAAATTCATTCCAGTCAGTAAATATATAAGTTCTTAGCCGACCTTTGAAGATGAGAAGCACCAGTGCCGCGGCGACAATTCCTCCGTCGTTTCTCAGCTCCTCCGCTTCCTTTACCTCCGGAAGCAAGTTCAAATTTCTTGTCAAAACCTCACTTCCTGTCAAATTTTGCTGGAGAAGACCCACCACTGCCTCCGCCGCTTCTTCTCCCTCAAGTAAAGGATCATTATATTTTAAGTAAACACGCACTAATACACTCTTGATTATTTTCTTGAAATATTAGTTCTGAATTATTACAGATGGAACTGCGTCTTGCAAATCAAATTCGAATGCATTTCGGAGGAGAGCGCTTATGTATATGACAACGGCGTCGTTTCTCCTCTCTCATGGCACCAATTATACTGTTGCTGCTGAGTGAGTATAAAGCATAACCTTAATTTTTACTTTATTTTTTAAGCTAATAAATATCTGATTTTTGTTAGCAAGTATTAATCTTGATAATGCAATAATGGGGGAGCTGTATACTATTGCTTTGATTGTTGAATATTGAATAGGCCATTGGCCTTTTTGAGCCATTCGAATATGGCAAAAGTAGTTTGGGTGATTGGCAAACGATTAGTTATGAAGAGCACCTGCGAGTATTGTTAAGTGATTATAACAAAAAGTAAATTTAAGTACATCTTGCAAGTAATACAGTACTTGAAGTTTTTCGATGGCAAAGCCTACACGGACATTTGTAAGCTGCCAGACAATTTGTGGGAATGTTATGAAATAGATAATTGGAGAAGCCACTTTTTTCTTTCCAGCTTGATTGCAAACTTATCTTCATAATTCGTAAATTCATTTCTATATATCAGAAATTCTGCACCCTGGTACATTCTGGAATAAACTCATGCTAGCTTTAGTTAACATTACAATATTTTTGAAGTATACCAACATACTTATTCATTATAATATTGCCTGATAACTTAAGCTATGGTGCCAGTGAAAGTTCTCTCTTACATGAAGAGATCAGGAAGGTATTATCCAAGGCCAAAGCTGCTGGTTTACTTCGTTTAGTTTTTCATGATGCAGGGACTTTTGACAAGGAAGATAAAACAGGTATAGTTTATACAATCTTTATTTTACTTCTGATTAAGAGAAAGGAAGGAAAAGAAAATTTTCTGTGCTAAACACATGATGAGCATGATTGACAACACTAACCAAAGTATAATTTCCAATTAATTTAGGGTGTATGTGGTTCCTTTTTCTCCACTCCGATTGCCCAACACTATATATACTAGGACTTCCAACTTATTTCCAATTAATGTAAGGTGACACATGATTCCTTTTCCGCCACTCAATTCGATTCTTACAATGAGTTATAGGAGATCCAACGAAATCCAATCTTTCTCAATTGCAATAGGCCATGTAGATTTTCGTCAACATCTCCTTCTTTTAATCTTTTCTTCTCGGATGTGCATCACTCTTTGAAGGCGGGAGCATCTTTAGGTCTAATTAAGACATGTCCAGTGAGCTGTTGAAAACGTAGTTCATTGCCAATGATCATCTATTGATGATCGTATTTGCCTTCTTGGATGACCACCCCTGCTCAAGTATCCTCAATGGAACAAATCTTTTCTGGTCTCTGCAGTTTATAAATTTTTTGGCTTCATTTTTTTTTCTTGGCTTTGTGACCGTTAAATATTATGAGTTTATGATCTTGTGGATAATTCTATTTTGTTAATTTAGGTGGTATGAATGGCTCTGTAGTTTATGAACTCGACAGACCTGAGAATGCAGGTCTTAAGAAGTCCCTAAAGGCAATCTCTCTCTCTCCCTCTAACATATGTACATGCATAATCACATGTTTGTTAAAACATTTTTATTATGTTTTATTTGCTTATCAAATTTGAGGTTCTTGTTGGCTTGAATTATACATCCAGCATGGTCAACCCTCTCACAACCTCCAGTCGTCTAACTCCTCAATGGATGCATTGTTGTGTAGATTCTGGAGAAAGCTAAGAGTCAAGTGGATGCTGTAGAACCAGGTACTTTTGTGCAGTAACTGTTTCCTTAGCTTCTGTGTGTGGTCATTATGTAGCCATCTAACTCCTTTACTGCTGGTATGCTTATCAGTATCCTGGGCAGATATGATAGCTGTTGCTGGAGCAGAGGCCATTTTGGTATGTGGAGGTCCAAAAATCTCTGTTCAGTTGGGAAGACTAGATGCAAAGTAAGGACCCATTTTTTTCTCTCAACAATCACATTACTTCAAGACCTTTATTTTTTTTTACCAAAATATCAATAACCAACTTTAGCCATAGTCACCATGACCACCACAACTACATATGCTCAGCATTATTGCATTAACAAAACTTACTGTCGCTGTTGTTTGCCTTTTCATCTCTGATTCATGTTAACACTACTCGGTTAATTTTATTGTACGCATCGCCCACCATGGTATAATTCAATCCATATTCAAAGTCATACCATGCTTCTGTTATAGCACTGCACTATAGTCATCACCACTAAGCTGACCACTGCCGCTGCGATTGCATCTGATACAGAACCATTTTACTCAATCGGTATGATCTAATGAATACTGCTGCAGCAGTAGCATAATCAATTTTCGGAACTAACCTATAACTACTAGTATTCTCCTGTCATTCTCAGCAATATTGTTCTATATAACACAACAAATTCAATCACCCATACCGGATGGATTCTAGATTTTGATGTCCTTAAATTTCTTGTAATTTTCTAAACAAATTTGTTAATTAATTGAAGTTTTTCAATGTCAAATGAACATATAGCACATTTTAGTTGGAGCTTCCTGGTAAGCAGTCTTGATACTTGAGATACTTTGAACTTTTCAGAGGCATCTTGATGTTTTCACTTGATGCCATGAAATGAGAAGACTCTCTCAACAGGAAGTCTCTGTTTCATCAGTGGTTATATTTTTCTTCATAGGATGGCTGATCCTGAAGGAAAGCTTCCTGAGGAATCACTGGATGCTGTTGCCCTAAAGCGGCGTTTTGACAGAAAAGGCTTCACGTGAGTATTAATGTTGGGCTTGAAATTTCACTTTACTTTTCTTCTCCATCTTGCTGTAAGTTTATTGCCTTTAAATGTTATGGAATCATTATAACCTTTCATTATTTTTCTTTCATTCCTCTTATTTTTAATAATATTAAACAGAAATATGTAATCTTATTCCTGAAAGTTTGTGATAGGGGCATCATTTCTTCCTTAATGGTTGACAACTTTTCTATAAAAGTCAATAGGCTATATCTCTGTCCTAGTTATGAACTCTGACTTCTATATTTTAATGTATAGGGACTTTGCATGTTTGGGATTTCTAGGTCTGTATGCTGATAGTCAGAATGCCTAGCACATATTTGCTAATACAATATGTACCTGCTATAAAATAACTTATTATAACACTTGTTAAATAGATTTTATGCATACTAAATTGTTTTTGTGTTTCTTTCAGTGTTCGAATGAGTGGCCTAATTTCTCAAGTGATTAAATTACTTCATATTGCTTGTATATGATCACCAGATATGTATCGCCAGTTTTATTTTATGCCAATTGGGTTTCCTCATTTAAATCATAGGGAGTAACTGTTAAAAAGGAGAATTTATTGACAGAACCCAGGAGCTCGTTGCATTGTCTGGAGCTCATACTCTAGGAAGCAAAGGTTTTGGAAATCCCATTGTTTTCGACAATTCGTACTACAAAATTCTTCTAGAGAAGTCATGGTTGTCTTCAGGTGATTAGCAAGTTTCTTTCTTCTGCCATCTTGTTTTAAATCCCATCCAATCATTCCAAGTAATTTACAAACTAAGCAGATGGTCCATGTCTCCAAGCAACTGCTCATAATCAATACTTCTCAGAAAGAAAATTCTTAAATTATAGCTAAAAGTGATGGAGTTAGGTCTGAATCGAGAAAGGGAAAATGGTACTCGTATTTCCATGTCTTAATATTGTTTTAAAGACTGCAAGATCCTCCAGCATTGTCTGTGATTGACTTTCTTATTCCTCAGATCTTAATTTTACCATGGTTCCACCTATTTATTTTTTATTTTTTTCCCCTTCTATATGCAGATGGGATGTCTAGTATGATTGGCCTACCTTCAGATCGTGCACTTGTTGAGGATGATGACTGCATGAGGTATGCATTTTCATGGTCATCTTTATGTCATATATCTGCTCTCATGATTGATTGTAGTCAGGTAAACTTACTGTAATTGAAGTTCAGAATTGACACACTGACGAACACATATAGTTGGTTTATTATGATATGTTAATAGAGGTGACATGCTGACACAATCATAATTTATAGTTTCGTAATTTGGAGTAATATTCCTCTTAAATATGTCCAGTTTATGTTTGTATAAAAATGGCGAGTCTAGTGGATCCATCCAAATTAACCCTCTGCAAATTAGTAGAAACTGACTGTACTTTTTGCAAGTGCATCTGTCTATGGGGTTGTTTTCTTCTTTCTGAATTGGTCCTAGATATTCGCCTACTTATCGTTTCCCTTGTTGTTTGGTGCGCAGGTGGATCTCGAAGTATGCCAACGATCAGAGTTTGTTCTTTGAAGATTTTAAGAATGTCTATATTAAGCTTGTAAATACCGGTGCAAAATGGAAAAGATCTGCTTGATACTCTTAGAAAGGAATGGTACTTCGCATTGCTCACACAGCCTCCATATAACTTGGCAATACCTTGGTGTCATTAGCAATTGTAACGTTCTTGAGTCAATGATTGTATTGATATGGTTCGAGGTGCTCATAGCCTCTATATAACTCGGCAATACCTTGGTGTCATTAGCAACTGTAACGTTCTTGAGTCAATGATTGTATTGATACGGTTTGAGGTGCTTACAACCTCTATATAACTTGGCAATACCTTGGTGTCATTAGCAATTGTAACGCTCTCGAGTCAATGATTGTAGTGATACGGATCGAGGAGACGGTAAAATCTGACGAGGAAATCTCGAATGAAAGCAAAAAATAGTATACACAAAACTCCCGAGTAAATAGAGTCAATGTTACATATATGGTTTCAAATGTGCTTGTTTGTCAAAGATGTTTTTTTTCCTTTCTTTCCTTTGATTTTTCTTCTAAGAATTGAATGCAGACTGAAGTCTGAATTAACTTTGGTCGTCAAGCTTCTTTCAATGTCATTCCAGGTTAATAGACTCAATTATTCTACTTGTACAAATATTATGCAAGGGCATCTATCCCTCTTGTGAGCTTAGCACTCATGTCTCCAACTTATCTTTTGATGCACTTATCACCAACTGTTTACGCTATGGTGTCCATGTCTCCAGGCTAACCAGGGGCTGGTATATAGGAAAAATAATAATTTTTGCATTAATAAATTTAATTGAGCTTGGGGCCGGCCTGGGATTGAGAAATGGGTTTTCACATTTTAAAATGAATAGGGACACGGATGTAACAAAAGGTAGGTTGAGATCTTAGGTATACAAGTGGCAAGCTCACGAAGGTTAAGGACCCGTTTTGAAATTTAGCCAAAATACTTTTTGGTAATGGTTGAGTTTTATGTTCTTAAGAATAAAGCTATTCGGAATTCCTACCATTTTTGAAAATAACAATAAAGCTAAGTGGATGCCTTTCCTTGTTTGACCAATTGGTAAAATTGATTTTGTAATAGTAGATTTTTCGAGAATGTGTGGTTAAAAAGTGGAGAAAAATTTTAGATTTAGTTTGTACAAAAATAGACTTTTGCAAAATGAAGTTGAGAGATTGCTGTCCATCAAAAAATGATTGATACGTCATTTTACATTAAAGTGTCACCTAATTTTAAACACAAGGGACCGTGAGAGAAAAGTTTGATACATTAATTTAAAATGTGTCAATCATTTATTGATGGATTGCGAATTGAGTTTTCAATGCTAATCTCATTATCAAAGACCACTAGGAAATGTTTTGTGCAAGCATCCTTTGCCAAATATTATACGATAAGTATAGCTGTAAATCTATTTGTTTCAAATTCGAAATTCACAAATCAAACAGCTTATACTCCCTCTAGAATTTTGCACACTCTGTAGAAGTTATATACGCTCAGTGCTAGTTAGAGAGTTTTCCAGCAATTGTAAAAGTAAGGCCTATTTGATTTGTCCAACTTTTCATGAAATTGGAAATGGAATTCCATTTTCGTCCAAAAATGAGTGTTTGAATGGCTAGATTTTCTAGGCAATGGATTTTCTTGCTTTTGTCCACACGCACACCAATTCAATGATTTTGTCGACAATGACACCAAATTTTATAACCAATTATAAAAAAAAAAAAAAAAATTCACTTTAATGGTCAATTTTCATGTAAATCAAAGTCAAACGAATACTAAATTTTGAAAAAAAAAATACTTTTCTAGGAAATGTTTTTAAATTTTTAAATTGTTTTATTTTTTGGTAATGGAAACAAATTTTATAACCAATTGTGAAGAAAATTATCACTTTAATGGACAATTCAATGTAAAACAAAGCCAAACGAATACGAAAAGATCCAAAATTTTAAAATTTTCCGGATGAAAAATTATACCAATCAAACACACTTAATTAATAATTCACTGGAAAACAAGTTATAGACAATTATTTTCTCTGAAATTCATTTTCTTTTCACCCATTTTTCATCCTTACAGTCAAACAGATCCTAAAAGTAAAATCTTTTGCACAATGTCCAAATAACGAATTTCCTCTTCATGTATATTATATTAGATTAGATTATAAGCTCATTGAAAATTATATTCATATTATGATATTATACAAACATTAATGTTAATTAAACTTGATATTGCTAGAAGAATTTTACACCTTTTAGATTAAACACCATACAACAGCTCTATTTCGGGGAAAAGAGTAGAAGTGTAACTTGGATCGGCTCAGTTAAAAAAAAAAAAAAAAATATTACAAGTTTTTTGTCAATTGCTAAATGGATTTATTTTGTCGATTAAATAAGAAATAAAATTGCTAAATGTAAAAGTAATTTAAAAGGTTATACATGCTATCTAGTAGGGCAAGTTAATGGTGGCAACCGAGTCGAGCGGCTCGTCGGCTAGGCAAAAAAGAGCCCGAGCCGAGCAGTGTAGCTCGGCAGATGAGTAGAGCCGCTCGGGGAGTGGGCTCGTCCTTCGTGGCTCGTAAAAAAAAAAAAATTTGAAAAAGTTGAGTGACCAGAACGGTCATCAGTGACCATTTGGTCCTAATATATATATATATATATATTTTTTTTTTTTTCATTTCATTTTTCCCTATAAATACTTATCCATTACAACATATTTTTCCCACCAAACTTACTATCAAATATCAATCACTCATTCTCTACTCTACTCTACTCTCTATAATTTATTTACAAATCATTATCATCATTCTATAATCTATACTCTTCCTTCTAC
>CAIGRP010012508.1:0-10626 GCA_903798385.1 Fraxinus cuspidata
TCAAATTTTCCCAAATTTTCTTTTGAGTTAAAATAAAGCATTCGCAACCAAATATTTTGAAATAATCGATATTTGGAATTCTATTTTTTCAAAACTCATATAGAGTTTTAATTTTCTTTCGAGTAACTAAAACTCTATTAACAATGTAGCAAGGGGTATTAACGGCTTCAGCCAAAAGGTATTTTGGCAAGCTATTTTTATCGAGCATAGTTCTAGCCATTTCTTACAATGTGCAATTCTTTATTTCTACTATACCAATTTGTTGAGAAGTTCTAGGAGAAATTGTGTTTATATCCATTTTTATTAAAAAAATTATCAAACACAATATTATCAAATTCTCCACCGTGATCACTTCTAATAGTTGTAGGGGAATATCCTTTTTCATTTTGAACATTTTTACAAAATGTTTAAATACATTCAAAACTTCTTTTTTTAGATATAAAAATTGGACCCAAATAAATCTAGAAAAGTCATTAACAATAACGCATGTATAATGTTTACGACCCAAGCTAGCTGTTTTAGAGGGTCTAAAAAGGTCCATGTGGAGAAGTTGTAGTGGATTTGTAGTTAAAGATTATAGTTTAGGTTTAAAAGAACTTTTCACTTGTTTCCCAAATTGACAAGATCAAAAATTTTATCTTTCTCAAATTTTAAATTTTGGCAAACATTTGACAAAACCATTTTTGAAAATTTTTGAGAGAAGATTCATGCTAACATGACCAAATCTCCTATACTACAACCAAGTATCCTCTTTTAAATTTGATAAGCATTTTTCATCACTTTCAAATTCGTTATTAATGATATAAACACCTTTACTTCGCTTAGTATATATCACATCTTCTGATGTAGCATCCTTAATAAAACATTTGGAATATTCGAATTTTATATGATATCCTTCATCCCATAATTGATTAATATTAAGCAAATTATGTTTGAGGTTATCTATTAATGAGAACTTTTCAATTGAAGGAGAAGAATGATTACCAATTTTTTCAATTCCAATTATTTTTCCTTTTACATTATTTCCAAATGTGACATGGTCTCAATCTTTCTTTTTGAAGTTTGATAGTAACATTTTATCTCCAGTCATATGCTTTGAGTTTCCACTATCCAATAACCATTAGCTCTTTATCTTCTTTGTTACTACAAAAATAATTTAATTTTTTATATTTGGTACCCGTACAAGTTTGGGTCCTTTGTAATTAATTTTAGTGGATTTTTGAATCCACTTGTTCTTACTTTCAAAGTGTAGCGTCTTTTTATTAGACAATTATAAATAATATGTCAATCTTTAGTGCAAAAGTTACATTTAGTGTTTGAAAGAAAGGAGTGCGATGCTTTGACAAATAAATTTTTGAAAGATTTTTGTTCCAAGAATGGTTTATATCCAAGTCCTCCTTTTTCAAAAACACACTTTTGATCGCAAGTATTAAATCAAAGTTTTTCTTAACTTTAGTGAATTTGTAAATAACCTTAGTTAGATCTTCATCCTTTTCTTTTAAAGAAGAATTTTCTTTAATTAAAAAATCTTAATCAACCTTTTCCTTTTTTAGATCCTTTTGAGTTTCTAAAATTTTCTTCATTTCATTTTTTAACAAGTAGTGTTTCTTTTNTAGTTAGATCTTCATCCTTTTCTTTTAAAGAAGAATTTTCTTTAATTAAAAAATCTTAATCAACCTTTTCCTTTTTTAGATCCTTTTGAGTTTCTAAAATTTTCTTCATTTCATTTTTTAACAAGTAGTGTTTCTTTTTAAAAATGGCGTAATTTAAGGTAGACTTTTCAAATTCCTCATAAATTTCATCATAAAAGGTAGATAAATCATCATATGAATATTTTTCAATAGAATTTACCTCATCTTCGATTGTCATTAACCACATGTTGACGACTTCTTCCTGACTATCATTTTCATTGTGATCATCATTGTCGCTTTCATCATATGTTGTTTAGAGTGCATTTTTCTTGATACTCCTTTTCTTGTTTGGGTAGTCGGTTTTTTTAAGACCGGGTTTGTCACAATCATAACAAATGATTTTCTTGCTTCTTCTTTCATCTTTTTCTTCTTTCTTTTGGAATATTCGATTATTTCGAAAACCTTTCCATTTTTTACAAGAAAAACTAGATCATTAAACTCTTCATCACTCATATTTTTCACTTATATTTCTTTCTTCAATTACCGATTTTAAAGCAAACTGGTGTTTAGAATGCTCCTTTGATTTCTCTTTGTTTTTCCTTAGTTTTCTCCTTGATTTCGACGTTGTTGAGCTCATAATTCATCAATATTCCATAAAGTTCTTCCAATGAGCTCCAATCTTCCGATGGTAATTTAAGCATTTTACTTGCAAGCTCACCATTTAGTAAATTTATGATTAAAGCCTTTGAGCCCATTAACAATGTTGGTTAAACAAGCAATCAAGTTAACAATAGGTTCTTCTTGTTTCATGAAAAAGTTTTCAAATTCTTTAACCAAAAGATTAATCTTAATTTTCTTTTTAGTCCCAACATGAGTAATTTCTAATATATGCCAAATACCATATGTGGAATAGTACGTGCTAATACGATTAAATTCATTTCTATCCAAGAGCCAATAAAGTAGATTTTTTGCTCTATCATTTAAAGATAATTTTCTTTTATCATCGTCGTCATACTCCTCTCTAGACTTTGGAATGGTTTGATCGGGTTTGCTATCTAATTTAATAATATTGATAGGCACATTAGGACCATATTTAATAACTTCTCAAATATTATAATTTATTGATTCAATGTAAATCATTATCATAATTTTTCAATAATTATAATGTGTGTCATCAAAGAATGGAGGACGATTTGTAGAATGCCCATTTATATTTTGAAGATTATGGTTAGCCATTACTTAAGATTGTTAAATCTTTAAATTTCAAATGAACATTTCGCTCTGATACTGATTGATAGCCCAAGAATAACTAATTAAGAGGTGGTGTGAATTGGTTTTTAAAATTTTTTCGAAGAATTAACCTAAATTCAACCACCAAGTATAGACTAAATAGATTGATTCAAATAATAAGTACAAATATGAAAGCGATAAGTAAAATGGATGATATGATGCAAATGATATAATTGCAGATGTTTGATTCAAAACAACGATCCACATCATTCGTTACCAAGCTTTCCGACACGAGTAAGACATTTTCACTATATTGATTGACTTATGGTGCAATCTAACTATTTATAACACTTTCGATGATTTACAAATAAGGAGTCTTAATAAATAATATACACAAATTAAGTATAAAAAGAAAAATAGGCTAACACTTAAATAAATTGCAATGAATGAAGCTTAAATGTTAAATGAGAGAATTTTGATGAAAAAGATGAGTTTCCAATATTGATTCAATCAATTAAAAGTTTTCAAATCAAATGTTTGAACAATTAAAAAAGATTTAAGCACAAAGAATTTTGCTCAAGTATTTCTCACTTTAATGCTCTTAAAGAATGTTTTATTGAATGTAAGTAGAGGTATTTATAAAATTCAAAATGTAAAAAAATCTGAGAGTTCGGATGATTCATCGTGTCAACCACCTCTTGTCCGAACAACCAATATAGTCTTTTATACAGTAAAAATTAGAGATCGGAATGGAAAAATTTTGTACCGTTGGAAATGACCAAATATTAAAATGTTAGTACCTTTACACTTTAACTAAGAAATCAAGTCCTTGACTGTGTTCCGAAGTTGGGTTCTTAAGTTCTTAAATGTGTGACTTCGATCTTGACTTCCTTCATGAGTCCAATTTGTGATGATAACTTTTGATCTTTTGATGACCATCGATTAATTTTCCATCACAAGCTTTGAAAAACAATAATCACTTGACTTCAACTTGTTAGTAAATAAGATAAACTTGTTTGTTATAATCAAAACTTTAAGGTTATAATCATCCATAGATCAACAATTACTACTTATTTTGTTTAGATGAAAAGCGGTATTACGAAATAGAAATTACAGGGAGACATGTATTTAAAAATTGAATTTCAAAAATGAGGTTTAAAATTTATTTATTTAAAAATCAGGTAATAATTTTATATTTTAATAATTATAATAATATTAATAAATTAATTTATATACTCTCACCCACCACATCTACCCAATTTAAACCCTATATTTTCTCCCTCTTCTTTCTCTCCCTCCCTCCCTTACACATAAGCGGTCGTCGTCATTGGAGACTACAGCGAAGCTCGTCGCTATGAGCAACGATGCGGTGCTCAATCGCCTTCGAGTGTTGCTGTACTACGGCGATTCACTATGAACGTCGTTGCACAGTGGTGCTCAAAGTGCCGTTCGCAGCGTTGGAGAAGCTGCTTGGTGATCGTGAATAGCACAGGGCCGAGTAGCAGTTTCTCTGTGCAGCTTCACTACAGCACACATTGGTGGTAGTGTTCGTCTTTTTTTTTTTGTTGGAGTGGTGGTTGTTGTTTCCACGTGTTTGATGTTTGTTGGGGTTTTCGATGGTGTTGCCTATAGCACAACTGGCGACGATCGACGATGTTGTTGATTTTTTTTTATTTTGTGACCTATCAAAATTTTTTATTGTGACATCTTCGTTTGTAACTAATTTAAAATTCCCAAAATATGTGTCCTCAACTCTGGAAGGTACATTTTCAAGCCTTTTTTCTAACATCCTTACCAATATATACAAGTCCTATTACTAAACGAACTCAGCCAACGAAAATCGCATGTAGATATTTGCAATCTTGAATCACATCTCATTTGTATTTGGATGCTTTACTTCACTTAATAAAACGTAGTGTATTAGACTATTAGTTGAGGCTGCACAACAATATCATGACAGTCCACGTAGTATGAAAAGCACTTGTCTACTAGAATAGCCATTTGTTCATCAGTTAATATTTGATAGAACATTCTTGGTCACATTTGTGGTAATTTTACCCGGAAGCCATAGATCTTCGAGGATCATGTACTGCCATTCCTACAACACATTACAAAATGTATAAACATGTGTCAAATATGTGATAATTATTCACACAGCCATCTAGCAGAGCACATATAATATTACATAATAACCAGGTCACAAACTATATCTTTCTATAAATACAAAACATGTCACAATCTTTACAAAGGTCGTAAGGATTGGTCACATTCTGTACATAGGTCACACACTCAAACCAACAAAATTGGTCACACTCTCTGTATTGAAGACAAACATGTGATTTTCCCAAATCATACGAACAGAAATGTCACAGAGGTCATATATAATGGTCACAAACACGAGTAATTAGGTAACAACGAATGGAAAAGTTGAACAAAAAAGGAGAAGTTCGCAACAAAAACCCTAGGTCACATTAGAACTGTCTGTTCGCAATGGAAGGCCTAGGTCACAAATGGAAAAGAAATTGACACATATTTAACACTATCCTAATCATACTTACCCAATTAAATTCAAAAACAAATTACTCATGAACTTAAATGACTAGAACAAATGCGTACCTTCTTCGACCTAGATTTTCAAGGGTCAAGTGGACTTTTGGGAATTTCTTCTCGAATTTCCTTTGTCGTCTTTGGTCTCCTTCTTTTTCCTTGGTGTCCTCCAATTGTCTCACCATGTTTAGAATGTGGTTTCCGGTCACAGCTCCTTGTTAGCACTATTGTAGAAAACTTTCGGTACTATCGAAATGCAAGCGGTGTAGTGAAGACGACAAAGATTACTGGATATAGTTACTGTGAGTGTAAATATTTCCTTGATTGTGGAGAATGAGTTCGGGTGATCTTTGGAATTGTGGAGGAGATATTTGCGGAAGGTACTTTCATTTAAAAGGCCCAGGAAGAAATTAGTTTAATACCAAAATCTATATTTTTAAAGTTAGATAGCCTAAAGATGTAAAGAAATGAAAAATAGAATTTATAAATTACTAAAATGTCCTTGTAGTAAAAAATGTATTAATTGCCCTAATTCCCATTTCAATTCTCATTTAGTTCTAATTGAATTTTAGCTTTCCTTTCTTCCACAACCGGCTTGGACATCTTCTATGAACCCTTTTCATTTTCTTATCATCATCTTCTCCATTTCATTAAACCATAAAATCTACATTTTCATTCCCTTAAGCACTCATTTGGTTGAAATGGGAAATCAAAGTTTATAATATTCCTGTTGAGCATTTGGAGAAGAAGATAGGGTATTGTTAATTTTCTATATTTGGGCTTCTTTCTTATTCCATTTTTCTGAATAATTTCTTCGTGTAGTTGTATGTGTGTTTATGGTGTTCATTTGACAATAATGATTTTGAATTCATTTTATCAATGGATTAGAGCTTTGATATGGGTTGCTTCCCAACCTATTTTTCTATTAGTTAAAGTGAAATGTACGTTGGTAAAGACATGTTTGGCTATTCTATCTATGTTCCACTGTGAAATATAGATTTGATTTTTTGCTGTATAAAAATGACTTATATATCGTTTTTTGCAATCCAAAAAGACATACATATCGTTATCAGTGTTGTACGAAAATTTAATACTTGATGAAATTTTAAATTTGTATGTTAAATTGCAATTGTATATACGATGAATATGATATGGATATTAGTTTTCTATCTAGTTGAATATTAACAGACAATTGAAGGTATATGAAAATGAAAATATGCAGAGAATGGCAAAGGAAAACAACGCTTATTCTTGTTTCAAAAATAATTTCTTGTGTGAACTTGTATGATAAAGTCAGAGGGATGTTGAAAATTGGTACAATGATATACAAAGTGGGGATGTCAACTCTTGCCTCTATGATGCCTAAGGCTTCAAAGGCAAAAAACTAGTATTGTTCGCTCCATTTGTACGGGCCAAATTGGTAGTGAAACTTAAAGTTATAATATTGGCGTGACTTGTAGTTTTATAATTTTGTACTTACTAGAAGCACAAAATGATTTATTAGATTTTGTAGTCATTGTGCTATTATCACTTTTATGCTATTGGAACAAAATTAAAATCATTTTACGTTGCTCTTTTCATTTTTTCACATTACAGACAAACGACTTTTATATCATTATAGTTGATGCAAATGTCATTCTAGTATGAAAAATGATTCACATAATGACATTAAAATCATTCATGATACATAAAAATATATTGATGTTGTTCCAAATGACCGTTTGCTCTCGGGTGGTAAACAACTCAGAGGTTTATATGCCAACCAAATTCTTTTTTGGGTTAGCATTTCGATACCCAAACTTTTGTCATTCATTCAACGGATACCTTTTCTCGTGCCAAGTTTAAAAAAACGACAACAAATCGTAAGTATCAAACTCATGAAATAACGTAACGATATCTGTATCATTTCAGTACAAATTTGATAAGATTGAAATCGTTTAAATTCAAATCATAACTAAAACAAAATATATATTGTTTTCTTTATTATGTAATGATATTGATATCGTTATGTATCAAATCCATGAAATAACATAATAACATCAATATCTTTTCAATACAATTTTGACAACATTGATACAGTTTCATTCAAATCATAACGATTTTTAGCCAAAACGATATAATTATCATTTGTATGAAAAGAAACAATATCTATGTTGTGTAGTCATGATTTGAACTGGAACGATTTCAAACTCATCAAATTTATACTAAAACGTTATGGATGTTATGTTATTTCATAGGTTTGATACATAACTATATCATTGTCGTTTTAGTACAATTTTGACGACATTGATATCGTTTCAATTTAAATCATAACGAAAACGACATATATATCGTTTTAGTTTATACAAAACGATAATTATATCATTGTTGCTAAAAATGATGATTTGACCGTCAACGACCACCCGGCATGCATCGACATATGTAGGGTGATCGAATTAAGTTATCGGGTTGGATTGATCTCACTCAAAAGAAACTATGGGTATATACCACATTTAAACTATTCCAACGAAAGAAAGTATCTTCGTTCGTTCTTTCTAAGTCATTCGAATGATATCAACACACTTGATGACCTCTTTTGATCGTCTTGCATATGTTGAAGGCATGCAAACGGCTGTGGACGATCAAATCATTTTTTTAGTGAAAACAATATGATTATCGTTTATATGAAAGGAAACGATATATATGTCGTCGTTGTTATGATTTGAATTGGAACGATTTCAAACTCGCAAATTTTGTACTAAAATGATATGGATGTCATTATTTCATTTCATAAATTTGATACATATGATATCTTTATCGTTTGAGTACAATTTTAACGACATTGATATTGTTTCAATTTAAATCATAACTAAAACAACATATATATCGTTTTAGTATATATAAAATGATAATTATATCATTTCTGCTAAAAACAATGATTTGATCGTCCATGGCCACCAGCATGCCTCCGACATACATAAGATGATTGAAGGAGGTCATCAAGTGGGTTGATATTGCTCGAACGACTTAAAAAGAGCAAATGGAGAACTTTCTTTCTATTGGAAATTTTTGATGGTGCTAGGCAACTATGAGAATAAAAATGTTCCTATAGTTTATTTTGAGTAAGATCGAACCCACTTGATAATCTCTTTTTATAATCCTACGTATGTAGAGACATGATCGGCGGTCGTGGACGGTCAAATCGTCGTTTTTAGTCAAAACGATATAATTTTTGTTTTATATGAAAAGAAACTACTTTAATGTCGTTGTAGTTGTGATTTGTATTGGAACGATCTCAATCTCGATAAATTTGTACTGAAACGACATGGATGTCGTTGTGTTATTTCATGAGTTTGATGCATAATGATATAAACGTCGTTACTTGCTATAAGAACGACTTCAATGTCGTTTTAGTTATGATTGAATTGGAACGGTCTCAATATCATAAAGTTTGTATTGAAATAACATGGATTCATAATGTTGTTCCAAAGGTTTGATACATAATAATATCAAAGTCGTTGTAGTTATGATTTGAAGTAGAACGATATCATTGTCGTTCTATAGTAAAAGAAATGATATTTATGTCGTTTTAGTTATAATTTTAATTGAAATGAGTTCAAACAAGTAAAATTTGTATCGAAACGATATGAATTTCATTATGTTATTTCGTGAGTTTGACACATCACGATATCATTGTAGTTCTATATGAAAGAAATGATATCCATGTCGTTTTAATTATGATTTTGACTGAAACGAGTTCAATGGCGTTACACATGAAAAGAAACTCTATTTATGTCGTTTTAGTTATGATTTTGATTGAAACGAGTTCACTGTCATTACGCATAAAAGGAAATGATATCTATGTCATTTTAGTAATAATTTTAATTGAATTGAGTTCAATGTCGTTAAACATGAAACAACAATATATATATGTCGTTTTAGTTTTGATTTTAATTGAAATGAATGCATTATCGTTACGCATGAACTGGAACAATAACTTTGCTTTAGTTATGATATGAAGCTGTAACGCTATCACTGCCGTAAAAAAAAGTACTGAAACAACATGCATGTCGTTTTCTTATTTCGTGGCTTTTGAGAATAAAATGTATAATTTAGAAAGTGTAAGGACCTGATGTGCAATTTATTGAGAGCTTGGTTGAAAGGAAAGTTAAAACTCAATGAGTAAATTGTGCAAGATGTATGTAGAAGGATCCGAGTTGCAATTACTTGGAGGACTAAATTGAAAAAAAAAAGTAAAAGTCATCTAGGTGCGCGCCTAAGCTTACGA
Source organism: Fraxinus cuspidata (assembly GCA_903798385.1). Taxonomy (NCBI): domain Eukaryota; kingdom Viridiplantae; phylum Streptophyta; class Magnoliopsida; order Lamiales; family Oleaceae; genus Fraxinus; species Fraxinus cuspidata. Next base: position 9,676 of record CAIGRP010012508.1, read on the forward strand.
GATGATGCGAGCTTGGGCAGCTACTAAAAGTAACCAATTAGAGCGGGCGAGTGCCTTAGCTCATACTGGGCGCTCGCCCTGTTTAAAGAATGACTTCGATGTCGTTATGTATAGTCATAACGACTTCTATATCGTTATAAAAATCAGTGAAACAGTGTGTATTTGATAATGAACGATATCTTAATCATTTTATGTTTTAGGAAAGATTTCAATATCGTTATGTTAATTCGTACAATTTTTGTGTTGGAACGACATCTACTTCGTTTTTGTGTCACATGAATGATTTCAATGTCATTATTTGAATGAGTGCATCTTTGTACTGAAACAAACATCAACTACTTTATGTCATAGGAACGAAGTGTATATCGTCACGTAAATATGCATAATATCAACATATTGGACATGTACTATATGTAAATTTGAAATGACTGCTTGTAGCCTTCTCTTGAGTTTTTCCATTTCGGTTCTCAATAAATCCGCTATGTTGAGCTCATAAGATACCGGTGGTGGTTGAGATGTATTAGGAGAGTTTTGGTGGAATGCATGATGTGACTTGAAATCATGTTCAACCTCATCTCCTTCGGAACGGTGTGAAGCATTATCATCTTCTTCCACGATTGGGGTCAACTCTTTCCAATAAACCTCATCGAGTTCGACTTTAGTGGGAATCAATATAGAATTAACATTTAGCTGCAAATATTAAATCATGCAAATCATTAGTCATTCACTAAGCTAATTCCACAATTTGTTCCCACTAAATTTCAAAAAAAAAAAGTTACCTCTTTCGATTCCAACACGTTATCAATGGCTACAGAAGCTAACATTTTCGACATTTCCCAAGTGAACATTCTTGGAATTGTATCCTAATATTTTATATTAAAATTCATTTCTCAAAGTTGGAATCGCTTTGAATGCCCAAATTTATTGTAAAACAAATATTATTATCTCACA
>CAIGRP010012513.1:0-20436 GCA_903798385.1 Fraxinus cuspidata
CTAGTACAGGGGGCGAACACTAGAACAGTTTGAAAGATGTTTGAAAGACTAATATCCCCTATAATAGACTTCTGAATAAAAACTTAAGCGACGACAGTAGACGTTTAAATGCCGAGGAATCATACTAAAATTTTCTAATTTTCAACTATTTTACAATTGAATTAAAATATTTACAATGTGTGAGTCAATGGGTTTAGATAAAGCTGTGGTCCTTGACACGTTGGCTAGTATATGATGATCAGAGGCAGCTAGAACTACTAGATCTTCAAAAGAAATAAACAAGGACTTGAATAACATATATACCGAAAGAGGAAACGGACATCTAAGAAATAGTAATATAATCTACCAAATGAGCAATCAAAAAATTCATTTTTTACCTAGAGAAATCAATTGGTGGCATAAGGTGGCGACGACGGTGGGAAACAATGATGGACCGACTAGTGTTAGGGTATGGAATAAGAGTAATGCAAGAACACATATGTAACTCTAAAATTAAAAAAATAATAATAAATAAGTAAAATTTTAATACATATGTGACAAATATATATCTAAAATAAGGTAACAGAGTAATTTATATAAAAAAATTAATAAACTAGTAACACATATGATAATAAAATGTAAAATAAGGTAATAAAGTAAAAATAAAAAATAATATAATAGTAGCACATGTTACTAAAATGTAAACTAAGTAAATGCAATTAGAAAGAAACGAAAACCACTATTTAAAAATTTTAATGCTCTGAGTTTCAGATCAAAGTTGTGGTGATATTTGATGGCGGAATGAGTGATTTTCTTTGTGGTGCTGGTGGTGGTTTCTTGTGTAGGCATTGGTGGTTTAGGGTGTTGATTGGGCGATGGTGGGGCTAGGCTTAGAGGTTGGCAGAAAATAAGTTGGTGGTGTTGGCATCGGCAGCGAAAACAGGCGGCGAATGATGTAACACAATATGTGACAACGTCATTGCTTCTTCTCCAGGAAAAGAAGTTCACGACCCGTGGGTCTTCTACCTCCATGCGACATTGCTCCGTTGGGCTTTCGTCAATTGTGAGAAATTCCCCACCGTTGCCTCCCATAGGAGTCTGGCCCTGTCTCATTTCCAGTGTGACTCATCCTGTCGAACCATTGATCATTGTCTTGGTAAGCTATTGCCTATAACATAACAAAACATGTAATATAATGTGTATATTACACATGGGGTGGGGATCGGTTGGTAGGAAATGGGTTGCCGGCGGTGGAAACCATGCGGCAAATGAGCGTAACATGATTTCGTTACATGTAACAAGCTGTGTTACAAAAATTGTAATGCGTTATGTTGACGACATTTGTTACCAAGCTCAATCCTGCTCTCTTTATGTAATTCTCGTCAAATTATAATTATTACGAGTGGTTTTGTCTTACAGGTTGATCTTACCACAATATTTTCAACTGATAAATTGTCGATTTGGATAACTTATAAGACAAATCCTGCATGTTTTATTAATGTGAATACATATTTTTCGACTGTCTGTTTTGAATATGAAATTTTCAAATTAGTAACTCTCAATGTCTTGCTTCTTTCATTATTAATCCCTTCTAATTTTTATGCGTACTCCTTTTTCTACATAATTTCATCATCTTTTGTTTACTATTTTAGTATTGATAGAATGTTTTGTTGAAAATGTCCTCGTGCAATCGACACCTTAATCTATATCTCAATAACCACAATACTTAAATCTATATTGCAATAACCACAGTATATTTCAGGAATTTTAATCAAAAGCTGCAAAAAAGATGACAGAGCTTTGTCTTGTTTTGGGGGCAAATTATAGATGGTAGGGATCTTGTCTCAAAAGTTACAAACTCAAAGGACTTCAATTGCAAATAGGGTATAAAAAATTTGTAATTATTGAGGACTCCTTTTTTATGTCCTTACCACAAAACTAATAAGCTTTTACCAATTATTTGTTTGTTAGGACCTTCCAGATTTGGGCCATCTTTGGGTTGTCATTTGGATTTTCCCAATGAAAATCAAAGAAACACATGTCATGTTTGATTACAATGAATTCCATGAAAAATGTCACATTCGAAGAAAATAAATTCCACTTTGACCGTTTGATTGCAACGTGAAAATGGAAATCGAATTCCAAAGTACAAACACTTTAAACTGCATTTTCTTTGTTTTCATGGAAAACGAATTTCTATGAGTTTGGTGAGTTTTTATTTTCCAACTAACGTGGAATTGGAATTCCTTTCCACCTTTGTCTATCAAACGGATCCATAAAGTTCTTGGACTAGAAAATATTCACATAAAGAAATAACCCTCAGTAATTCCTCCAAACAAAGTGCATCATTTGCAACAGGAATCTTGAAATTCCTTATTGAAAAAATAATTAAACACGAATAATTTAATTAAAGTATTATATTTAGTTATTAAATCCACTCAACTATATTTTATATTTGAATCTTGAAATTCCATCTTCAAATATCAATTTTGTTAATTAAAAAGTATCGTGAATTCTTATACATTGATTACTGTAACCATATATAAACGATAAGGAAATTTACTCTTAACGTGTTTTTTGTAAGATGATGGGTCATTTAACAATATGGTCTTAAAGATTCAATTCCTTATGAACTTGAACATTCTATCTTTCTTTTCTTTTCAAGTTCATCTACTACCTGAAGTGTAAAGGAATAATTGCAAATTACCAGTGTCTAAAAACACATAATTTTAAACCTAAAATGGCCAACTAAAAATTAAGGGGAAAAAATACTTGAAATTTAAAACTTCATACTCGAAAGCTCTCAACCTTAATTAACAATTGACAAAGATCTCCCTGGTATTATATTTGTCTTTAATCCATAGTGGGTTTTGAGGGTTTCCCAAGTTTTTAGAAAGTTCTAGAACAAACCTTGAGAATATGGCTTTTACCCTCTCACGATTTTTTGTATGCTTTCACGTCTTATGTTTGATAATTAGAAATATGATAAACTCACGAATTTCATTACATTTCTCTCTAGTTTAATTTTATATAATTTAAGTATCAAATATGCATTTAAAACATGTCCAATAATTGTACGTGCCACTCTTCCAAAGTTCAAATTTTAGATCTACCAAAAGACCTCTTTCAAGATTTCGATAATGTTGTTTTTGGATATGTTCTTTATCCCATTGGAAATCCACTCTTTCACATCAGACTTCTTTCGTCCAATTTATGTATAATTGATACAATTGAACATGTTACAAATTAGACATAATTATTCATTTATATTATACCTTGAATACTCCGTCATATACACGTCAAATTTATTATTCATTAAAAACTTGAACATACAAAATTTTCATAAATGAGCAGGGACACAACTACAACTTGTGATTTTTGTTTTTTGTTAAGATATCATATTAAACAATCTCATTTAAAAATATTAAAATGATCTAGTATTATTCTTGCTATTTTTTCGATTCTATGATCTCTTAAACAATGTTTACTTGACGCAAACATTGTCGCCTTAGCATTGAAAAGGTCTACATTTGTTTTTGGAAAATATTTAAATGGTTTTAAACTTCCCTTAATATGCTTCCAGTGGTATTGTAATAAAATAATTTTGCATAAAAATTCAAAACTATTCCCTACATTTAGTCGCATTTTCTTTTTTAAAAAAAATCACTTTTTACAAATCTATTTTTAAAAAAATGGCTTAAGTAGGGGCTAAATGATTTTAGTATTTAACTTAAGAATTTTGCTACTCACTCTGTGGTAGATGCAGTGTCGGCAACGCTAAATTGGCTGCCAACACTGCATTTTTTGGGCAATTCTCAATCAAGCTGTACGTACAACCAAGTTCAATCAGCTTCAACCTCTGCGTTTGAGTGCTATGAATTTTATCCTCATTCCCATGATGGTGTTTTCATCATCTCAAGAGAAATGACTAGTGCTGTCAAATTTATTAGCTCACGATTGATGAATGTTAATTTCCTCAAACCTTGTACATGTCTGAAAAAGGGTTATTCATTTATCCCTAGCTTGCCCTCTTCAATCCAATCCAATATCTAGTGATGATATGTTTATATTACGCGTGTTTAGTGCAGTCAACTCGCTCAATAATTTACTCATACTAGCATTGATCGGTATGACACAAGTCCAGTAAATCGACACGCATTAACAAATATGACTAGACTATAGACTATAAGTACATGTACTTTGGTACATAGTATTAAATAAAAGTGGAAAATAAAAATAACAACTTTTTGGGCTCGTTTGACATGACATTTGACAAGTTAAAATGAGTTTTTGATATTCAAAAGTTACTTTTAGACCATTTTGACTAATTGTATAAAAATACTTCTAGTCAAAAGAGTTTTTTAAGAAAATTGGTTCAACATGACTTTTTATAAAAATATTTTCAGAATAGGAAGCCTTTTTAGAAATTTATTTCAAGAAAAAAAATATAAAAAACCCCCCAAAAAGCTTTTACTACATGAAACAAAAACAAAAATCACGTCGAACAACTCTTCGACTTACATTTCCCTTTTTAAACGTGGGGGACAATTGTCCTTTTAATCGATTTAACATATGTACTGCTTGAAAGAAATTGCCAGAATGAATACGGTTGCTATGAAAACTGTGTAGAAAATTTGAAAGAAAAGTCGAGCGTTGATATTCATCTATGTAGATTAATTTGTGTCCCACAAGTTACAAGTAAAGATGCTGACGAGCGAGTTCACATTGTCCGTTCAAAGACAAATTCGTGTAAACAAATTTACATATTTTCTAAATTATATATTGTTATATAATAGTCTTAAAGATTATATGTTAGTTTTGATTAATTTTCTTTCAATTTTTCTCGTGTTATTCATCTGATTTCTTGCGATTTGTTTTACGGATTTTTGGTGATATTTGTTTTTTGTAATTCTATATTAGCTTCTCTTAATTTCATTCAAAATTTGAGAAATCGATCCAATACGTGTCAATTATGTTTATTAGACAAAAAAAAAAACTTGAATATACTCGATTTTTATGCAAAACGTGATGTACCAATATGATTCCTTTTTTTATCAATAATCTTTTACGTTGATTTCAAAATCTGTGTTCAGTAAGTTAATATGGAACCTTCTCCGTTACGTACATGTCATGTAATGTATAGATATAAAATTTTATAAATTGGCTGTTGGGCTCTTGCTCAAAGCTTTTTGGATATAATCGGTAGAATATGTACCAATTGCGTAACCATATTGTCACTTATGACAATCTTTTCTAACTCAATTAAATGTAAACAGGCTAGAGTATCTAAAATCATATTAACACTATGATTTTTATTTGTTGCACAATATTTAAAATGTAATAACGGTTTTTATTGTCGCATGCATATTCTCAACTTTTTTCTTGGCATTTTTATCCTTAACATTTAATTAATTAACACAACTTGCAATACATGACAAATTCTATCTAAATATTTTGTTAATGTACATTGAGACGAAGGGTAAATATTTTATCGAAGTTGTGTATTAATTATTATTATTTTCTTTTTTTTCACAAATATGATGGGCACCAATCTCCCATTTGGTTAAGGATTGTTATTTTTACAATTGAGGTCAAGGATTCAAGGATTGGTACTTCTCTCTTGTCCACTCCCTCTAAAAGAATAAAAATAATGGGCTATAGACAAGTCTTTTTATGGCACCTAATGAATATTAGGAAGGAAATCATCATTAGAGATAATATGTGCTAATCAAAGGAAGTTTAAGGATAAAAATACTATTTAAAAAAGTTAAGAATATAAGTACGATAATAAATCAAAATTGAAACCTTCGTTAGAATAAAAATATAATGCAAACAAATACACATATATGCATATAATTATTGAAGTTGAATCCATAACTTTATCGTGCCACAGAAAATATGCCCTTGTTTTTCATTTTTCTTCAAAATACATTTTCCTTTCTATTCTTTTCAATCATACATTCTTCAATAAAATAATATTACACGTAAATGTAAAAAGTTTCCTTATTTTTTAACCATATATTCTCTATCAGTCTACTATTCCAAAATACATTCTTTACCAAAAATGAAGTTCAAGCGTGTCCTATATATTATTTAAAAGTTTTAGTAGAGAGAAATTTGGTGACAAATTTTAATCTAAGTTTTGATTTGATTAATCGTTCTTTAATGTGGTGTCACTTTTGAATGTCTAGCAAAGTAAATAAAGTTCCGTGGCACGGCGTTATCCCCAAATATCGTGTTAGATAATTAATCATCTAGCACCAACTTTTTTCTCGCCTACTGCATAATTAGTAGGAAAATTGCAGAATTAGTTCTCAACCTATTCACTTAGTGGAAATTGACTCCTTATTTTATTTATCTTGACTTTCGAATCTTTAACATATTAGTTTTATTATTAATTTCTACGTTCCAATTTACTATCATCTTCACTTGTTACTCTCGTCTCCTAACCCTACCTTGTGACCTCGATTCCAATCTCTTGGCTCACTCCTCATAGACAGTACCTTATAATTTGGCTCTTAATACTCACTGTTGTTAAAATCTCTTTCTCACCGCAACCTAGGGGCGGGGGAAGGTGGCAGGTTTGGGCTTTAGCCCAGGCCTACTCAACCCCAATTAAAATTTTTAAAGTAAAAAATAAAAAATAAAAAAAAATTCAAGTATATTAGTCCAGTATAATTTCTTTTGTTCCCCTGATTTCACCGTTGCCACTACCACAGTGGTCATGAGCTCACATGGCAACATGTGTTGCAGAGGTAACTAAGATTAGGTGCTTGAGTGGACACATTGTTTAAAGGATGACTTGAGTGGAAATCATATGTAAAAGTTGGATATATAAAGTAAAGATGGTAGATGTAGAAATGTAAAATATATACAACTTAAAAATGGACCAAGGCAATTGACTCAAGAAGGCAAAAATAACCAATTAATTGTCAAGGGATCTTAAGCAGAAATACTAGAATATCAAAGCACATACGATATAAGAGAATGATTTGAATTACATATAATCTTTAGACAAATCAACTAATAACTAAATAAATATACACATCTCGCCTCTCTTTTGATTGAAAAATTTGAGACAATATACTCCAACTCATCTTCAAAAAGAAAATAGAATAAAGTAGGTAATTTAACTAGTGTTCTAAAAAGCGTAAGGAGTGGCTAAGCGTGAAAAACGTTTCTTATTTTAATATTATTTTTAATTTTTAATCAATCTAAAAGTTCTTTAATAATTAAAATAATATTTACCAAATAAAATCATAAAATACTACTCGAACCAAGGCTTTTTGCTCATGCTTTGCGCTTATGCACGCTTTTTAGAACACTAAATTTAACTATATTCTCTAGAGGTCGTTCAGGGCTAAATGAATTAGCACGTCTCATCTAACTTTCGTGATCAAACTATGGGGTCGCCTTCATAAAATAAAAATTAATGTAAGGTGACCCTATAGTTTGATCACGAAAGTTAGATGAGATGTGTTAATTCATTCTTCGCCACACTCTTGCCCTCTTACGTCATTTCAGTTAAATCTCATCAACAAATTTATCAAGCCCCCTCTTTGATGTTGATTTTATTATTGATAAAAATTAATTTTAACCATATATTTTATCTGATATATAACTTTTTAACCATACATTTCACCAACTTATATTTATACCACAATTTTTTATTCTTTGCAACATATTTTATTTACAATAAAGATTCTCAATTTTTTCATTGCACTTCTGTCTTCAAATTTTTCTTCGTAGTATTATCATGCTCAACTTTCCATTAATTCATTTCTTGTCTATGATGACATTTTTGGTCCAAAAAGATTCATTAGGAGCATAAAAATACTTATTTGTCCAAATTAAGTTTTTAAATAAGCAAAAAACCAAATACAAAACTTCAACAAAATATTTTTGTTTCGTTTCAAAGCACGCAAACAGAATATTTGGACAAAAACCATCATCGTTTACATGATAAGCTAATTAGTTGAAGGTTTGGATGAGAATATGACAAAAAGTTAATGATATACATACTACAATGAACAAAAGTTGGTAATATACATTATATTTAAGATGTAATGCAACAAACATGAATTGTGATAAAAATATAATTACATTTTATTAAATTCCTCATACCTAAAAAAATGTCATTTTGGAGTTTTCATCATTTGATTAATTAAACATTTAATAAAATAATGGTCATGAAAACCTATTAAAGTTATTCATGATAAAAAAATAATTCCCAATTGCCATTCAAATAATCATATAGCAAATGCCAAATGGTGGTTGCACACAGTGGCCTATCTGCAAAATCCACTACAAATCTTGTGGAGGTATTTCTTATTTATAACTTTACTCATCTTTGCTTGTGGATGCCACACGCACAATGCTTTTCAATTAATATTTAAAGCAACTAGACATTTCAATTGATGAGAATGTTCATGAATTAGATTACTCCTAAGCCAATATCAACTTGTATATTTATTGATTATATTTTAGTAGATAATTACTTTTCCATGGACATTTTCTTTTAGAATTAATTTCTAAACAGTTATGGATTATTGGCGATAGATTTATTTTGTTTATGTTTGTCGGAATAGCTATGAATTTACATATGTCTTGACGGACCTAATCAGTCATTTCATTTTATCACAAAATCCACACTACATTGACTCAGAGAAGTAAACCATCAGAGTGACCCAACCAGTTTTGGGGTGTACCAGCCAATTTTATAACTAGCTCATTTTCGTTGTGAACTAGCTAATTTTTCCAATTAACCGGCCGGTCCGTTTTTCTTCAAAATTAGGAAGGCATTGTAATTTATTAATTAATTGTACACTTTTTAAAGAAAGGACTAGATTCCAAATGAAAAAGGAGGTGCACTGAAATTGAGCACATAGTTAATGAGAGGGTTAGCAATTAAAAATACTGATTATAAGTGTGAAATGCAACAATAGTATGCATAAGTTATGTGACACATATGCGCCCGCAGATATGCAATAGTGCTGATTATTTTTTTAATTGTCACTAATCATATAATGTCACAAAATGTCGACATTTAAATGCAAATCACAGGTTGGACCGGCGCATTAGGAAAATATTTTACATACAAATCGAAAAACGACAAAACAACTTCTTAGAGCCTGCTTGAGTTGTTTCCATATAGCGTTCAAACTGAAAGAAATTCTACAAACTTCATTAATAATAAAAACAACGAATGTTGTAGCCATAATTTTGGAGTTTTCATCATCAATTTAATTAAACATTTAATCAAACTCTCTTGAAAACCTGATAAAGTTATTCGTGATAAAAATGTTGTTATTAAGCATAACCCAAAATGGTGGTTTGCACTCAGTGGCCTATCTGCAAAGGCCACTACGAATTTTGTGGGGGCATTTCATATTCATCACTTTACACATTCTTTGCTTGTGGATGCCACACGCACAATACTTTTCACTAATGTTTAAGAAACTATACATTTTTAACTAATGAGAGTTCAAGAATTAGATTATACCTAAGCCAATACCAACTTGTAATTTGTTTATTATATTTTAGTAGATAATTACTTTTCCATAGCCCTTTTCCATTAGAATTAGTTTCCATATACTGACAGATTGCCAACGATATATTTATTTTGTTTATACTCACGGTGGGAATAGTTATGAATTTACTTGTGTTGACGAACAAAATAAGTCGTTACATTCTATCACAAAACTCACGGTAGTATAATTTTAAAAATAAATATACATATCAATATTTTAACAACCGGCTCGAGCATTGACTCGGAAGAGACACGATCAGTTTTGGAGTGTAGCCAGTTTTGCAACTAACTGGTTTTCATTGTGAACTAGCCGATTTTGCTGGTTAACTGGCTGGTCCTTAAATGATTTTACAGGGTTTTTTTCTTCAAAATTAGGAAGCATATTCTTGAAATGTTACCATTTCCTTTTGAAAGAAATGACAAAATTCCAAATGAAAAAGGACGTGCACTAATTGAGCACATAGTTAATGAGAGGGCAAGTGTGCAATGCAACAATTGTAATTTAGCTACGATTATATTCAATTGTCACTAACCATATAATATCTCAAATGTCGACACTTAAATGCATCTCACAGGTTGAACCCACGCATTACGAAAAGCTCTTACACACAAATTGATAAATGACTGTGTGTTGCATGAAAACGGAAAACACAAATATAACACCCAAAGATGGATTGAAACTGAAAGAAACTCTACAAACTTTATTAATTAATGAGAAAACAACGAATACTCTAGCCCTTATTCGAAAGAAACCCTAACAATTGAAGGAACCAAATCCTTCACCAGTTAGTAGTAGTTTCTTGCCACTCTATTGTAGCTGCACTCCTCGACCAGTACGTAACAGCCCCTTGCAGCGCCTAGCTCTTCTCTTAAGGCCTCCTTTTGCATTCCAAAGCTCCACGAACGCCATTCTCACATCACTATGTGAAAAAGCGATAAAAATCTACATTGTTTAGTTGTTACGAACTCATGATGACTAATAGATATTATGAACACTTAACCGCTATTTCACAAAAACTGTATGGAGAATGTTAGGACCATATGGAAGGTGAATTTGTGAAATCAGCCAGGCTAAAATTGTTAATTGTAAGTATAATAAATACTCTTGTGGTTTGTTATCAATTTTAAATTTTGAATTTTCATGTCAAACTAAATTTTAGGTAATAGGAAAAATGATTGAAACATGTCAAATAGTGAAACATCACGACTAAATTTATGTAATATTTTGCCAATTCTTAATGTTGCGTAATTTTCCTTGGAATATATGATATGATGATTTCAATTCGTTTGAGTGGTTATTTCTTATTATTTAGATCATTTTAAGAACTTGAGACCATATTCTACCTGATATGTTTTAAATTTCCTATGAAATCATACTGCAAGATTAGATATGATTTATGGACATTATTCACTTCTCTACCTTCCTTAGTTTTATCGAATTTTATTCAGTCCAGTACGTCAAAATATGTCCATATATGTTCTAAACACATTGAGAATCATAGCACAATAAGAAGTTATTTGGTCCACATTCATAAACTCCAGTGCTCATCAAAGTAAATCACAAGAGTAAAATTACTTATCACAACCTTCAAATTTGCCATAGTTTAATTCATCATTGGCTGTTAATGAATAATGCTATGTAATACACCACTATATCATTACTCGTTGCTTCATCGTTAGCACAAATCTAGAGGCAACGGATCCCACTAATTAATTGTCTAAATGAAAATGCATCTCAACTTCATTAAATAATGTAATTAATCAGTGAAGTCTATTGCCACACCTAGAACTATATTAAGCACTATTAGTGCATTGTAGCATTATTCCTCATGATAAGTTAAATACAAATGCCCCACCCCCACCCCTCCTATGTCTCTCTCTCACACACAGAAACTCACTTTTTTCTACTGCTAGTGTGATAATCTACACCAGTTATCAGGTGGAATTATAGTAATTATATATCCTGGCAGTGAATTCTATTTGCCTTGTATATCAAGATCAACAAAATAGCTTTATTAGGTAAATACAGCTAGCAGTTATATGCATTTGGGGTGCGTTTGGCTCCATGTGAAACCAGATAACAATAAAAACAAATATTTTATCTGGAGTTTGGAACATAGTACTTGAATTTATTAATTTATTCTTTAAATCCAGTATGACTAAGAGGAAGATCTCTCAGTTTAGTCCCATCAGAAGAACGAAGGGAACCCGCAAGGAGTGTTTGCACATGGAGTTTAGCTATTCTTGAATCATAGCTTCGATGAAGAACTAACAAAATGATCCAAATGCAACAAGGGTACTTCTATAGATGCGAAAAATTACAGACCCCTACAACTATTTGATGAATAGGAGGGGTAGCGAACAACATTCTTGAAGATAGCTTATTTGATCTCCTTGTAACTCTTTTTGTCAGGTTTTGGAGGATGTGTTAGGATTAATTTAATCACGGTACTATTTCTCTAAATACCGAATACAATAATTTTTATTTTTATTTGGTTTAATGTGACGTGCCAAACGCAAGATATAATCTAGATAAACGCACGAGATCCAAATGGAAAAAATTAGGTAATTTTGTCGGGATGGGTCATTGGGAATCATACGTGCCCCATTTTATGCCAAGGTTCTAAGCAACCAATTAATATCCCTCTATTAGGCCACAAAGAATAACAAAACATTGTACCTATCCAACATGTAATATTATTAGCTGAGTTGATATTATTAGCTGACTTGATTGGATTCCACTTTCGGAGCATGCACATGTACTAGGGCTTGAATTTCTTTGAAATTATAACTATCTTTTTAAAGTGGCGACAATGTCGACCCCGTCACATTGCATAAAAAATAATTCAAACTAAAATTTGAATGACGTGTTCAATTTAAACAAGAAAATCAACAAAATTCATCACGTCTCACTTCCTAAATCATATTTAGTTCTATTGAATCCAGCATATCACGAATATTGCGTTTTAGTATATAACCATCCCACGTTAGTTTTTGAGAGCAAAATGGAACAATTAGGCAAAACAAAAGGCAATTTATTTGTTTATGCTTCCCATATGTTTTAGTGGCCGTACATTACTTCCTACACTAATTGTATCGACTAAAAAAAGATGGAAATTAAGTGCCGGTGATTTTACTTTAGTGTCAATTTCTTATTGATTGGGAGATGGAAAGTGAGTGAACAAAAGGGTATTTAAAGGCTTGCATGTTTGATTGGGATTTGGTGCCAAGAATTTGTGAAAGCTCTATCTGGTCACTATACTTGGAAAGGTGAGTAGAAATTTGCTAAGCCTCTTTAGCTTTTAAGCAAAGGCACGTTACTTCTTTTATCATGACGTGCTTGTAGTATAATTTGTTTGAACATTTATGTTATTATGTTTAGCCATTTTATTTTTCACCTCCTTTTTTTCTTTTTTAATTAGAAACATGAAGAATATTTTCATATATATACTATTACATATTAAATCTTCTATGAGTGCATAATGTTAGAAAAATTAGGTAAGATATATGTGCACAAGGATTGAAGTAAAGATTAGTGCTTTTATGCAAGTTCCAAAAATAACAAAAGAAGTGAAAATATTTTAGGAATTTAATGATCAAACTAGAAATAACTTAGCTCAAAAGTGATTGATTGAAGCGCGATAAATCGATATCCTTGAGACCTATTCCTCTCTCAAGATACATAAACTGGTATTACAAGTATATAAGAAAATATAAACAAACTAAAATATTTTACCCTTTTTAAAGAAGTTCAAAGTCGGACTCAATTTATACATCCAACTATGCTACCTTTGTATTTTCTTAAGCAATTCGTGACAGTACCCTCAAGCTATACCGGTTTTATTAACTTGTCCCACGTCGGAAGTTAGTTTAATTCTTGTTGGGATCAATACGGACTTTATTTAATCCGCAACTTACTTATTTGCTAAACACTATATGCTTAGCCAAACATGCTCTTAAATTATGAATTGAAAATAAGTAATTTTACCAAAGATTGCGAATGTTCTTTGCATGTTTCGCTTCATTCTACCTACAGACATTAAAATAATATTACTAGCAAATAAAAGAATTTCCTTCTTTTTTAACCGTATATTCTCCATCAGTCTACTACTCAAAAAAACATTTTTTTCAAACACCCCCCTTATTTTCGATGGTTCCAATGTGAAAGAAGGACCAATATGGAGATGTTGACTTTAACAGTCACTTTTCCTCCAAGTAGTCTCCATAATAATTATTAAAAAGTTGTGTTCAATTAATTTTTTGTTGCTTATAAGTGGGTTTAACCAGACAAGCAGCATCGCGCGCAGGTACATATACAAAACTTAACTTCATGTAGATGTGAAGTTTCATGTTGTTTAGAATTCAATCAAACAAGGAAATAAAAAATGAAGAGAAGTTCCACAGAAACTCCCAAGATTCATTTGTCTTGAACCTAACATATTAATTTAAAATGCTGACTCTACGACTCGCATGCACAATTTTCATTAATAGCTATAGAAATTTGCTTAAATACTATAATTTTTATTTTCTCAACAATTTTATATATGTATTGATCAGTAGCTTTAAACAAATTTAGGGGTTTTAAGGTTTAACTGGGGAGAATGGAGGAATCTTTGTCGTGAGAAAAAGTTTAAGCACACATGGACAGTTTTTCTTTCTCTTTCCTTGTGTAGATTTTTAGTAGATTATCAGGGGAATGTAGTGCTGAGGAAGGTTTATGTAACGGTAGATTTGTGTGTCAGGCCCCTTTTTTTTTAGTGAGAGAAAACAAAAAAGATTACTTTTGGGGGAAATTAGGAAAATAATCATTTTTTACATTTGAATGTCGATTATATCCTTTTCTTAATGAAAAACAATTGTCCATGTTATTTGGTGGGTGTTCAACTTTTAAGCAAATCTTGAAAGCTTTCGAAAGAAGATTCATTTAACAAGATGGTTCAATTGTCATGTATGGACCATCTCAGAAGATGGAAGACAACTCTACCGATCTTGAAATAATTGTAATTGTCTAGAAAGGCAATCAGACTAAGACAATTTTAACTTTCTAGCCTAGACAGCTGAAACCATTTTTGATTAATCGATTTGTCTATGCAAGACAGTTGGGACTTTTGTGATTAGTTGAACTATCTTTTAAAAAAGTTAGAACTCTCTAGTGTATCACTCAATTGTTTCACAAAAAAATTAAAAAAAATTATGAATTCGAAGTTTATAAGAATTGCCTTGTAAGTTCTGCATCTGCCAAATAATGATTAGGTTATATGGAAAATTGAACATTGAGCATTTCCCATAGTTTCATTAAAATGACCATTCTACTAATTTTCAGAATAAGTGGTCATTCACAATGCTTAAATAGAGTGACTTATTGCTTAATTTATGCAATCATTTTGCCAATGTTGGTAATATTTTTATTTTTACTGGTGATTTTTTTGTGATTTCTTGAAGTGAATGATTCAAAACTATATTAAATGGCTAATGCTTTATAAATTGTTTTAAATGAATGGACAACTTTGGACGGTATTAAGAAAAATTAAAAACTAAAATCTTGTCATGACTGAATGGTACTCGCGTAGGTTCTTACACTAAGGAAGTTGCCATCGTTGTTACATATACTTCATCCTTCTTATTTCTCAAGTTCCCAACTGATGATAAAGCTTGCTCATCTTTCCTCCCATTTTTGATATTTTGCTTTGTTCCAATTTTTTAGACCTTTAGATGGATATTAGAATGATGTACAAACCTATTTCCCCTTGTACACTTCCTGATTTACAAATCTAATACATGCGATCGACTCTTTGTACCTTTCGGGTTATGTACTCTGCAGACTGCAAGTCTTAAACCAGAAAAATTGAAATTTTGAGGTGTAATATTGTGTTGGTTTGGAACAGTTACGTTTCGGCTCCAACCTTCCGTTATTCATTTGTGCTTTCAATCTGTCCGGCCTCTAGTAAACATGGGTGAGGTTGCTGATATGCCGCCTTCTGAGAGAAAGTGGACAATGCCACTCTTTGTTTTCTTCAAAGATGCTAGGTGAATGAACACTGCTACCCCTTGCTTTGAATATGTGTTACTCAGGCTAGCCAATCTGCTTAAAGTCATACTTACAGGAAAAAGATCGGCTTAGTTCGTTGTACCATAGTTTATATCGGATATAAAAGTAGAGAAGAAAGATTTAGAAAAATAAATAGAAATTAGGATTGATCATATCTTTTACACTTTATCAGAATATATAATTTCTTGTTCTTTTTTTTTAATAATATTTTGTCTTCTATTGGGTGTGCAGAAATGTTTTCAAAAGGGATGATCTTGGATTGGAAATACTACGGATTGCATTCCCGGCAGCTTTGGCATTAGCTGCTGATCCTATTGCTTCTTTAATTGATACAGCATTCATTGGCCATTTAGGTATGCCTTCTAGTCTATTTTTGAATTCCCTTTATCCTTGAAGAAAATCATTTTGTCTATGGTGTGTGCTTTTATTGCCTTTGAAAAATTTTGTAAAAGAAAATCATCACCTATATGGATATGTTCGAATACATAGTACTCATGAGGACTGGACAACACAGTAGTTCAATTTTTAGTTTCTTTTTCTAACTTAATACTGTCCACTGTGTTGTACAATTCACTTTACCAAACGAGCCATATAAGTTTCCCACCGTCTAGTTCTTCCAATTTTCATAACTCAGTAATGTTCTGCTTAAGTGCTCATCCATTAATGTCGAACTTCTCTATAACCTGTAGATGACATCTTGTTTCAGGTTTACAAATTTCTTGAAGAAATGTTTGTACTTTTTGTTATTGCTCAGGTCCGGTGGAAATAGCTGCTGTAGGAGTTTCCATTGCTATTTTTAATCAAGCCTCTAAGGTTACCATATTCCCACTTGTTAGTATCACAACTTCTTTCGTTGCTGAGGAAGACACGGCTAAAAGAATTAGTGATCAACAACAACAAAATGATAACTCAGAGAAAGGGACTTCGAAGAACAAAGAAACAGACGAGCTGGTTCACGAAGATGCCGTGCTCGAGAACTTAGAGAAGGGTTTGGCAGAAAATGATGAAACAAAAGAGTCAGCTGCAGAAGATGGTATGTTCCATGAGTGAGTGCATACCTAGAAACTAAGGCCCCGTTATCTTTACCATTTTCAAATCGTTTTCTGTTTTCGATTTTCCAAAACAGTGAAAACATGTTCTCTTTCCCATTTTCAAAAACGCGTTTTTGAAAACAAGTTAAAAATTTGTAAAGAAAACTCAAAACGACAAATTTGTCATTTTGGGTGTGTTCAGTTATAATCAAGTCAAAATTTCTAAAACGCGTTTTGGACGTTTTCAAAACA
Organism: Fraxinus cuspidata; assembly: GCA_903798385.1. NCBI lineage: Eukaryota > Viridiplantae > Streptophyta > Magnoliopsida > Lamiales > Oleaceae > Fraxinus > Fraxinus cuspidata. The sequence goes on from CAIGRP010012513.1 coordinate 16,841, forward strand.
ATTTTTCAAAATGCCAAAAAGAATACATTTTCAAAAATCTCAAAATGGACACTCAAANGCCAAAAAGAATACATTTTCAAAAATTTCAAAATGGACACTCAAAACACAAAACACAAAATGAATTCAAAACTCAAAACACAAAACTGAAACACAAAAAGAACAGCCTCTAAATGCCTGTGTTTTGGATACTGCCAACACTTCCAAGTAATAGGTTTAGATTAGTGTTTGGCATTTTGTGCAAATTAAACCAATATACATCCTTCACATATCCCTCCTTTATTCCCAAATGATGTGAGTGCAGGCAGCTTAACTTTGTGGGCTTTTGACAGTTCCACCTAAAGGTGTAAAGTAGGGTTGGTCCGCCCAAGCCATAGGCAGCCTGTTGACTGGGGCGTTTTTCAAATATCTTTTCAGAAAAAAATTTAAAATATTGGATAGCTGACTATACTAGGCCTCTCGACAGGCCATGCTGAGGCCCAGCAAGGCTGGCCAGCCTGACCACCTCTAGATCCACCCAAAATCACAAAGATTTGAAATGGTCCTAACTTAATTTCAAGGTGTCACCAGTGTATACTTTGATTCCAAAAGTATAATTTATTAATGTTCTCTATAGGTTTGTATTCTTTAAGATGATCTGTGTTATTTTTTAGCAAATGTCGTTCTTTCTCCAACAGGTTTCAGAACTACTACATGTAAGTCTCCAGATGTCATCATCAGCAATCCGAAGAAAGACAAACCTAGTAGTGAACGCAGACATATCCCTTCTGCATCGACAGCACTACTTCTTGGTGCTGTGCTTGGACTCCTTCAGACCATAATCCTCATATTTCTAGCAAAACCTTTTTTAGGTTTCATGGGTGTAAAATCTGTAAGTATCAACATAATGGTATCGTAATATTTAAGTTGGTCATTAGTCTCTCCATCTCTCCTCTTACAAATTTAAATATGAAGGCTGAATAAAAACTTTCCCGTTTGTTCATCTTCATTTTTATAGTACCTTTTCATCATGCATTGTCAAGTGAACAATAACCATTTGCCTGCACAGAGTATTCATATGTTCTTCAATTGATACACATCTTGAATGGTGATATAGGGATCTCCTATGCTAGCCCCTGCACTTAAGTATTTGACACTAAGATCACTTGGGGCTCCAGCTGTTCTTCTTTCTTTGGCCATGCAAGGAGTCTTTCGAGGTTTCAAGGACACTAAAACTCCACTTTTTGCCACGGGTATGTCAATTACTCTACTTTCTTTTTTCCTTCTTTTTCATTTGTCTATACATTCATTCTTTATTCTTTTCATTCAGAATAAGAAATATTTCCATATTAAGCGATGGAGACAACCATTTGAATCTTCTTTTAGCAAACAATTTGAATCCTTTGATTGTATTCTTGTCATTTCTTACAAGAGATTCTAGAAGAAACCTTAATACTATAATCTTCCAATTAATAAGGCCAAAATCTTGCCCGAACAAGTGAAAAATGGAAGCCCCCTTCTTGCTAAATTCCCTCTTACAGATACATAGTAAAGCAACTTTAAAGTTTTTGTTTATACATATATATAGAACAAAATTTAAATTTATCCTCAAAAATTCAGATACCTGATCTTATTGTAGTTTTTCTTTCTGATAATAGTTGCAGGAGATTTGACAAACATAATTTTGGATCCAATTCTTATATTTGTGTGCCATATGGGTGTGAGCGGTGCTGCCATTGCACATGTCCTTTCTCAGTAAGTTTTGTATCCATACTCTATCCATTAGACTCTTGATTTGTTAATACGATAGGACCAAAGGATAAAAACAAGTAGAAACTGGTTTTGTAGGTACTTGATCTCTATGATTCTTTTATGCCATTTCCATATGTGTAGTATTATTTAGCATTTCACAGATTCCTCCGACACCTTTAATATAAAATTTTCCTCATGTGGAAACTGGGTTTATAGGTACTTGATCTCTGTGATTCTCTTGTGCAAATTGATGAAACAAGTTAATTTATTACCTCCAAGTCTTGGGGATTTGCAGTTCAGTAGATTCCTCAAGAATGGTTAGTCCCTTAATAGCGTTTTTAATTGCTTCAGTCTAATATATTCATTGACATTTTGTTATGTGATTGAACACAGGTTTTCTGTTACTAGCAAGAGTTATAGCTGTGACTATCTGTGTGACTTTGGCTGCATCAATGGCTGCAAGGCTAGGTCCAACACCTATGGCTTCCTTTCAGATATGCTTACAGGTCTGGATGACATCGTCACTTCTTGCTGATGGTTTGGCTGTTGCGGGACAGGTAACAACTTATTAACAGATTGTTGAATCTTTTGTCTCCAAATCGAATCATTTATAGAAGCAAAATCTGAAAGCAATCAAACAAATTTGGGGTAGGCTATAAATCAGTTTACTAAATTTATAAGATCAAGAGAATCTATTTCGCGCAGTCTCTGCAGAAACAAGAACAAAAATTGTTGGGTTCGATTTACCCAAGTAATTCACGAACAGACGCACAAACAGAAATAAAAATAACCAAGAACTGAAACTGGAGAAACAAAATAACGAAAATAACATAGGAATTGTTCACCCAGTCCGACAATGCCTACTCTGAGGGACTCAGCTACCAGCCAAATCCACTAATGCACCAAGAAAAACCTTCCAGAGGGGAATTTACAAGTGGAACCAAAATTAGACCATTAATCAAGTTCTGGTCATAGATTGAAAGAGATCTCTTAGAACATCAACACAAAAAACCTCAAGAACTATCGCATAAATCACTCAAACTGACTCCAGCCACTGTTAACCTATGCGAAAGAACCACCAGAATTATACAAGAATCACTTCTTAAACAATGGAAGAAGAAAATCACGCTGAGAACCAAAGGAATGGGAGCCCTTTCTTTTCCAGAAGAAGAACCAGAGGCTGAATCGAATGAATGCCAAAAGTCACAGCCAAACGCGTAAATAAGGCTCAAACAAATCATAGCCATTGGATCTGATCAACGCTCCAAAATGAAGGAGAGAAAACACAATCCAGGTATAACCAAATCAGCCAATAAGAGAAGGTCACACAGACACAACTTAAAGAGTTGCATTTTGGAAACACGTTTTAACTTTCAAAAATGTTTTAATGAAGGTGGAGTGCCTAAATTTCCTCCTCATTGTAAACTTTCAAAACAAAATTTTAGTCTTTAAGCTCCAGATTAATAGTAGTGGATGAATACCGATATGTTGAAGCTATTCTCTTAAAAAAGGTCAAAAAGAAATTGGGAAGTGTGTCACATAGTTTTGAACTCACTTTCAACCAATTGCAACCCTCCTCCTTTGGAACCGACTTTGAAACAGATGCAGAGTGGGAAATAAGGGTCCGTTTGATTGGAAGGGTGGAAAATGGGTGGAAAGAAAATGAATTCTAGGAAAAGTAATTGCCTAGAACTTATTTTCCAGGGAATTGTTAATTAGTGTGTTTGATTGGTATAATTTTCCACCTGGAAAATTTTTGAAATTTTGGATCTTTATGTTCACGTTTGGCATTATTTCACATGAAAATTGTCCATTAAAGTGAATTTATTTTTTACAACTTGTTATGAAATTTGTTACCGTTGCCAAAA
>CAIGRP010012514.1:0-12871 GCA_903798385.1 Fraxinus cuspidata
TTTGGCCGAACCGACCCCGAACGAACCGTTGCCATCCCTAATAGCAATCAGCTCTAATATGTCTATTCTTTTTACAATAGTGACATGTAACCTCAGCATGTCTAGATTTCGATCTGTCCCTCATATTTCTGCCAAAATTCATATTTTGATTTCTTCAACGCACAATCAAGCCTTCATCATCTTCTCCTCCAGCAAGTTCACAATGCTCTCAACTGAAATCTAAGTCCGCTAACTCTTGTTGAATTATTTTGTGTGAAGATATAATGTGGAATATATGTATAAATCTCTTTGTTGGAGTTCTATATGAAGCATAAGTCATTTTTCAAGCCAAACTCCCAATCCTTGATGAAATTTGATTTTCATTAATTTGGACTCCTAAAAATTCAAACTCCTTGGACTTCTTTTACTCAACAAAATCCAAATAATATGGAATTTAGATCACACCACAATAATAACCCTAGTTTTTAATTAGTTGAATATAGGAATGGATAACCAACAAATTGATGAAGATAAACAAAGTTAAGAAGGTAGTTAATTACTTGATCCACACACCATTCATTGTTTGTTGGTCATACACAGAACAAGTTAAAGATTGAATTCCAGAGAGATTAATTAAGTTATACCTAATTTACTTACTTTTTAGCTGAGGTACATAAAACTGTCATCTTTTCAACCCATTTTGTTTTCTGTTTCATCAGTACCGAAAAGCAAGCCATTTATTAGTTACTGATGAACCATGCAACTTGTTAAACATTGGTTGACACTTTTTATTGACAATTTTACACTTGAAAATATCACATTTATCCATTTTTAAAACTATTTTTTAAATCAACGGTTCGAATTTTGATAACAAAAAAGTCGCCAACAAGGATTCTACAATTAGCTTAATTGATTACTGATTTTCAATTCTTACCACATATATATTTTTCTCTTTTCGTTCCATATTCCTTCCTCGAGTTTGGCAGCCCTAGGCTTAATTTTATTTTTATTTTTTCTTAAAACGAAAGCCAATAATTCCATTAATGAAGATTGACATGGCTTGATATTTTTTGAATTGATTCTTGTATATTTATTTGGTTTATTTATCTACTTGTTTATTTAAGTAAAAGATATTTTGATCATTTACTCTTTTTAATATTCGTATGGTTTGTATAGCTCATGTTTGGTAGGGATTAAAATTAAAATTTTAATTTAAGTCAAAATAAATAATTAGTTTTAACCGAATATTTTATACGACATCACAACTTTTTGACCACGTGTTTTATTAACTTTTATTGAAATCCACTAAAAATCTGATTTTAATATTCATCATAGTTTATTATATCCTTGGTGGAATGACCGGAGACATCATTTTTATGTTTAATAATTTTTCATATGAAGTTTTGAGTAGATTGATATGAATAGAGACGGATCTAAGAATTATGTAGGTAATCATCATGTAGTAAGATGAGCAATTAGTAACCCCTAAAACTTTGAAACTTAATTTTTGATCCTTTCTTGGAATTTTGCAGAATTAATGATAACGTTAATCAAACGAGTTTATCACAAATTTATCGTAATGGTGTCAAAGTACATGCTACAATCCAGCTAGTTATGGCACCAAGGAGAAGTCCGACCTTTGACGATACCCATCGAGATTATGTGTTGAGAAGAGATTATACAATTCAGATACTCAAACAGATTCGTTGGCGAAGGGAAGGGATGTGATGTTGGTGGGACAACAAATAGTATTGTTGACACCAGAGACGGATCTAGAACCAGATTACAGGCCAGGCTAATACGTAAAAAAAATAAAATTACACAAGAAATTTTTTTTACATAATTTTTTTCTACTAAAAAAATTTCAATGGGCTGGGGGCTGGACCGGGTTGCAGCCCGGCTCAATCCGTCACTGGTTGACACAATGAATGACTTATTGTTTTTGTAAAATCACTACGATTTGTTAGTCAGCGAGTTTAGGGGAGGAGCGTTTAATTTCTTTGAATAAATCTACTGTAATTCCGGTACCAGTGCCAAAGGGTACCTGTTTCTCTACGTGGGGGATAGTTGGCGGGTGTTAAATTAGTTGAAATGTGCCGATAATCTCTTTATAGAGCAATCCTATTTTCCAAAAAAATAAAATAAAATAAATAATAATAATAAAATACTTAATGAATTTGTTCGTTGTCACTCAATAAATTGTTAATATAATTTAAGAACATGTTCTGTAGATAGTACAAAATAAATTAGACAACATAATATAAAAATATTTAACATTTTTTATAATAAGGAATCAAACCTACCAAACCTACCAAATTTACCTAATTTATCTGATGACTTATGAGCTGTTAAGCTAATAGCTATGAGTCTCAAGTGCATTTCTCGATAAATGGTAAATGGATTTGTTGATGCAGATGAAAATTATGCCTAATTAGCTAACTGAATTAACCGTAACATAGGCAGAAGAACGCGGTCGAGACTCCAGCCGCAAAAACGCATGTGAGCAGCACTTTAATTCTTATTTTATCAGGAGCACGAAAGTCTAAAAGACAAATACGTGGTGATAAGCTATCATTTGTCAACTTTGGCCATAATTCCATGTTCATGTTTCTATCATCTTTGTCATAAATTATATATGCATGTTCCATCATTTTTTATCAAATCGTAAAAGAATAAAAACTATTGAATATGAAAAATTGAAAAAAGAAAAAGAAATAACTCAATTTTGATTTACAAACAACAATAAATTGTCGTGTCACCCTCACTCACACGTGACTTGAATAGTAATATACAAAATTTGGTTAATTACGTTAAAATTAGCTTATCATTCAAAAATTGCATGCCCCAAAGGACTAAATTAGTTTTATTTGGTTCTTTCTTTGAAATTTTGGAATAAATTGCAGGAAAGAAGCAAAAACTAATGACCCCAAATATTCTACTTTCAAACATATTCCAAGTAATTATTTGTGGATAGCAATAAATGTTACGTTCTAAGTAAGAAAGGTCAATAATTTTGGAAGTATACGTTGAAATTAGAAAACCAATTGACACACGCCAAGTCTATATAATATTTCTAGGGATAAAATTTTCCAGGTGAAAATAGTCAATAATTTTCGACATATGTTGTAATTACATAATCAATAACACATGCCAAGTATGTTTGTAGGTATGTATGTAGGTAGGTAGGTAGGGAGAAAATCTTGGAAGTGACTACCAATAGTTGAAAAAATTAAAAAAGTCAAGCTCTAAATTATTTTTTCTTTGACTGCTAAGAAAAATTGAATAGAATTCCAACTTGAAAAATCTCCTAATTAACTTAATAAGTAAATATAAAATCGTTGTCCAAAAAATTATTAAGTATCGATTTTTTTTCAATCCCTCATAAACGATGTCATTCAAAATCGATTAAAAAAAAAACTCCAAAGGGTCATGAATTTACCTTGTGTTCCATACAATATAGTTCATCTAGAGGTCAAAATAATTACATTCAAAGCTGTAGAAAAAAGAAAATAATTCCCTCAATCAAAGGAATGAAAATCAGACATAAAATTCAAGAGTATGACATGTTTGTACACAAAATTAGGATAAAATCATGATATCAACCTTTTTTTTTATAGAGATTAGTTGTAAAAAGTATGTTTGGAACTGGGTCTAGGGTTGTGTACGTGGATTGATTTGGCATGCATGCCTTTACAATGAATAGGTGGAATTAGATATTATTATTATTATTATTATTATTATTATTATTATTATTATTATTATTATTATATTTTAAATATTAATTAACTTCCAAACAAAAATAATTAAAATCGTCTTCTACCACCATATTTTTATATGTAAAGAATAAGTTTGAGAGGATACACATTTTAATTGTATTATTGGCCCCTAACTTTTATTCATTATTACACTAATGTTCTTAATGTTTTTCATCACATTCTTATCATTAACATTTCATCAAGTAGCAAATCTTGTCTTTAATGACGATTTTCATAAAAAAATCTTGTTATTGTGCTTTAAAACGATGAACAAGTACTTAATCATAAATTTGATTGTTTTACTTTGCTCATTCAAAAACACGAGGGTAAATAAATCTTTTAATTCTCTCTTAACTAAATTTTTAACAAAAATCATTATCAGAAACATCATTTACTAATTAATGAAATATTCAACGATACAATAAAAAGAAATTTGGGACATAAGTGCAACAATGACTAAATATTATGAACATTTCACGCAATTAAAATGTGGTACAATTATAAGAAAATGTGATGTGAATATAAGTCTATTCTAAATCACATTATAAGATTGTCGAATATTAAATTTGGACGAAGAAGTAAATAAAATAACTAAAGAAATATCAGTGGATGTTGGTTGTGATTCGTACCTCTAAACTAATATGAATGAGTTAAATGATGATATCTCTCATTTTGAAATTATCATGTCTAGTCTTCAATATACATAGTAATTATGTCAAAGAAAAACTACAAAGATGTCAATAACGTAGTTTGATAGACGGAGAAAAGTGTCTCTGCCAATGAAAATGATTAATAATTTTAACTTTCAATTGTTTTATATAAAAGCAATGCCAAACCTAATTGTGGAGATATGGTGTGTGAACGAAAATTTTTTTTGAGATTTCGAGTGGGAGGCTAGCGATCAGCTAGTGGAAAAGCGTCAAAAATTTCTCCATGTTCAATATCTAGATCTTTTCAAGTCCAACACAAATTTCAAACTCCTAAATTGAATTTCAACTAGAAATGCCAAATAGACTTCGAATAAGATTCCTAAATAAAGTAGTTTGATAGATTTCTGCCAATGAAAATGATTAACAATTTTTACTTTTAATAGTTTTATAAAAAAGCAATGCCAAACTGAATTGTGGAGATATGGTGTGTGAACGAAGGAAATTTTTGAGATTTCGAGTGGGAGGCTAGCGACCTGCTAGCGGAAAAGCGTCGAAAATTTCTCCATGTTCAATATCTTGATCTTTTCAAGTCCAACACAAAGTTCAAACTCCTAAATTGAATTTCAACTAAAAATGCCAAATAGACTTCGAATAAGATTCCTAAATAACATTACAAATAGAGTTAGAGTTACACCGTAATTCTAACAAACTCCACATTGACACGAATTTCACTACAATGAACAAAACTTCAAAGATTCTCTATCTGGACACAAATTCTACTGCAAGGAATAAGATTTAACCCTTCAACAAAAAACACCAAACAAAATTCTCCATCAAATTTCCAACTAGAAAAATATTTCTCCTCTACCACAAAATCCAATTAGAACAAACTCAATAACTGAGTATCAACTAAATTCCAAACATTGATCAACACGATTACCTCGGACACCAAAGTTGCTCGAACTATCCTCACAAGCAACAAAAAATTACAAATAATTTAGTAATCACCAAATAGGAAAAAAAAAGGCCCTATAACAGAATCAACACAACTAACTACTTCACTCAAAGGTTCTTGGCTAAAAACAATACCATCAACCACATTCAAAGTAAAAGCAACTAAATCAGCATTCTCATACCTATATGGATGTCTAATATTTCTTCAGGGTCTATCTCTAGTAGTTAAATACAATGGCACTGTTGGTAATTGTGGCAAATTATAATGATCCACAACTTCTAAACTTGTCTGAAATGTATTCTTCAATGTAGACCGCAAACGAAACTCTGAAGCTACTAAACTAAACTCAAAATCCACTTGATTGCCTAAATTTTGCGGATTGATCTTCAAAGATTCTGTAAAACCATGCAAAACATATAATCGAGACCTTCTCTGTCCCTTCATCACAATATGTGCACCTTTACTAACCTTAGAACTCCACATTCACCAATATATTTGTACTCTTTTAAGTTAAGAGTATTCAATGAGATAATATTTCTCTTAAAATCTAAAACAGGTTTCACAGCATCAAGTCTTCTGACAATCCCATTAAATATCTTAAATCTGGCCTTTTCAATACCAACTATCCTACAAGGTATATTATTACACATTACCACAACACCTTTCGAAATTGTTTCATATGTAAAAAATAAATCCCGACTGAAATACATATGAAAAGTGCAAGTTGTATCAAGAATTTAATCATCGTCTATTTGGAATCTAATCCTCGTTAGATTTGGAGTTGTCGTCAGAAATAATTAAAAGTTCTCCATCATTGTGAGAATTTTCTTCAATATCGGCTTCACTTGAAGTATTTGGTTGTTTTCACTTCTGATTAGCTGCAACCAATTTTTTCTTAATTCTGCAACTTAAAGCAATCATTTGTCATGAGTTCCTTCTTCTTCAAATAGTTACAAATTGTATTATTGAAGTTAGATCTTAACTTATCCCCCACATAACTACCATCAACAACAAGATTATCTCTATGAAACTCAGATCCAACAAGATGCTTCATCTTTTCCTTTAAAAATAGAGCATCGCAGATTTCTTCAATGATAAGAATATCATGATTGTATAAGAATGTGTCTCTAACATAAGTACATGTAGCGAACAACGAACACAACAAAATCAATTCTAAATCCTCTTCATCATATTTAACTTCCAAGGTTTTCAAATCAGAGACGATTTCCTTAAATACAACTTGGTGATTCTGTCATACGATGAGAATATAAACACCACCTCAAATACAATTTGTTAGTTAGACTATTCGATATGCATACTTGCTCCAATTTCAACCATAATATACTGACGTCTTTTCTTTCAAGCTTCTCGAAGAATATTATTTGAAAGATGAAGATGAATATGTGATAGGGCCTTTCGATCTCTACATTATTTGTCATCCGACATCCAAGTTGTGGTCATCTTATCAAATCCCAACAACATATCATCCAAACCAATCTAAGTGAACATTGCTCGCATCTTTACCTATTACAATGAAAATCTTGTGTTGGAATCCAAAAGCGAAATATCATATTTCATGGTTGCAATTACAAAAAGATCAAGCTGAGCTATTGACTGATTGAATATTGCTTTGATACCAGTTTGTTGTAATATGAGGTAAATATATGGCACAATATAAAGAAAATATCACAAATGCACAAGTACAAAAGATAATTGGAGGAAGAAAGGAGAATTCGCTAAAATATGGAGAAAGAATATAAAGATTTTGTGTTTACAAATTTGTGCTACTTGTCTAAATCACAACGAAGAGCTAACTATTTATAAGGAACGTTTCAAACCCTAAAATTAGAGTTACAGATGGAAAAGCATGCTGAAAATGGGTCAAAAACGTGAAATGGGCTTGGACCAAATACATAGGCTGCTCGAGCGGAAGGCTAGTTGCCTACTAGAGAAAAAAGTGCCAAAAATTTCTTTTTAGTCCATATTTTGACCTCTTCAAATCCAACACAAATTCCGAACTCTCAATTGAACTCCCAAATGAATTTTAACTAGAATTATCAAATAGACTTCAATTATGATTCTCAAATAGCATTCCAAATAGAATCCGATTCACATCTAAAATTCTAATTGATTCAATAACCTAGTATCATAAGGTAGTACCACACTTGATTGAACCAAGAAACTCACTCAAACCACAAAGGAATCGCCCAAAGCAACACACCAAGAAATGGGCAGAAGCCAATGAAAGAATCGTACCACAAGAAGGCCCTGGAGGTCACTGTAGTACCCGAGTCTATCAGCAGCAAAAGGGAGGACAGGCTGGTCACGAAGAAGAAGGCAGAGGTAGAAGAAGAAGACCAAGGCAGCCGCTCTCTCGCGAAGTAGGGATCATGTATATGTCTATAATCTCTCAAAGGTCAAAACCCATAGATAGTAGAAAATAAGGTAAGTGACAAACTGGGCAAAATGATAAGTAGGTCGAGCCCCTAATCGCCCCTAATTTCTAATAGCAAAATTCTTGGCCCGTCTTGGTTCCTTGGACTACCAATTGCAATCTTGGGTCAATGTAATTAATATTATTCAGTAACAGGCTTCTAGAGAAACCTATAAATTAAAGTCAACCCAATTAGTCATCGTCACGCCGAATTTGTATTTTGGTAGCAAATACATAATATTTTCAACTTCTGTAGTTTAGGAGCTTGTTGATACAAACGCCTATCCATGCTTTTATACTTGGTACATCATTTATAATTGAACGAATTTGTAACTATTTTAGTTTAATTATGTTAACTATAGGAGAAAACACGAATCCGATGCAATTTACACAAAGAGATATGATTTCGAGTCAAATTGGATTTGTTTCGGAGTGATTAAAAATCAAATAATTGCACATGATCAATAAGAAGCATTAATCTAGCAAATCGTAAAAAAATCACAAGTTTGGGAGTAAAATCCAACATTTGGAAAGTTCGGAGACTTAATTTCAAATCTTTAGAACTTGCAACGGGTCAATTATAGACGATTGTAGATGGTGAGGATCAAAATGAAATGATTAAAAGATGAAGGACACCTAATGGAAATAAGGACTCGAGTTGAATTAAAGGAGGAAGCTAGGGAGAAAATTAAAGATGAGGAAATTCTATTGTACCTTACAAATGTGATCGCAAAGAGCAAGAAATTTGTGCAAGCGAATCCAAAGTTAAAATGTTGCAATTACAATTAATTACCATGTGCGATCACATGCATTTATTCGACAATGATGATTTTGTTTCGTATTTTGATTCAACATCTACTTGAAAAGTAATTAGGGCACGCGTTTCGAACTAATTCTTGAGGCTATAAACACAATCTTGATCTATCATTGAAGGGGATAAGTCTAGGAGAAGCGTGTGATAAAAAACATATAAGAACATGTTTCGTAGATAATCTATATCTATAATATATAGTGATAATCATTTTTTGAACAATTATATACTTAGTATAATTCAATTATTTCATTAATATCATACTTTTCATTTTTCAATATGTATTTAATCCTAATTTTCATTTTTCAATATGTATTTAATTTATTAATTATTTGAATTATTTGAACAATATTATCATTAATTATTTTGCAAGCTATTTAGTTACGATGAATGTACATTTGACACATTCATTACCTTGCTTTTAGTCTTTCAATATGTATTTAATTTATTTAACCATATTTGATATATTCATTACTTTTTCGTTTTTCAATATGTATTGATTTATTTAATCATTTGAACAATATTATAGTGAATTATTTTGTCAATTATTTAGTTATGATAAATGTACATTTGACAATTCATTTCACTTGATTGGATAGTAAATAAAATTCATTAAATTTTTTTGGAACAAAAGAATATTTTTAGAGTTTTCTTCCAATTGATTTATTCAATGAATGTTAACAAACATAGAATGTAAATGGGGGGATATAATGCATATCTATAATTATAAATAATTTCAATTGATAAATTCAATACGTGTTAAGGGAATATGAGAAATGATGATATTCGTTGGATCTTTAGTTTAGATCGAAAGAATAAATGGATGGGCCATTCTAATTAACTTCCTGAAAAATCTAAATTGTTTTCACAACATGATTTTTTTCATTTGAATCAAAAGTACATTCCATATAAACATTTGTATTAATTATTTGTTTATATTCTCACATCTTGCAATATTATTTTTATGGAATCTATGAAGTATTTTAAAATATCGTGCAATGACTGGTAATAAATAAATAAGACAATATCAACAAAAAGATATTTTTTTTAAAATGTGCAATCTAACTTAACAAATATACCTAATAAGTGTGATGACTTGAGCTGTTAAGCTAATACCTAATATGCATTTCTCGAAAGTTGCATAAATGGTGCATGGATTTGTTGACGTGTATGAAAATTATGCCTAATTAGGTAACTGAATCAACCGTAATATAGGCAGAAGAACACGATCCAGACTCCAGCCGCAAAAACGCATGTGACCAGCTCTTTAATTCTTATTTTATTCTAAGTGATAAGCTATTAGATCCATGATTTTTTCAATTCTAATTAAAAAATCAATACAATAGATTAAATTTTATTCTTAAAATTTCAGTGTGAAGTACTAGAACTTTTCCACTGCATTCCCTCAAAGTGATAACTCTTATTAACTTGTTAAATTTTCACTGGTCACGATAAGATGCAATGCCTCACGAGAATGTTTATTGGGATGAGCATATGTTTTACGATGATTATGACCCTATCACTACTTTTCCCTTTTACTTGGGTTTGAGAGTGGCTATAAAAGAAAATTTAGTTTTTCTATTAAGCGTGATTCCAACAGTCGTTGCCAAATGGTAGGCCATGTAGTTAGTATAGTTTATAAAGAGGTCAAAATAATCACATGCATTGCTCTTGAAAAAAGAAAAAGAGTGCCTGAAACAAGGAATGAGCCCTCAAATAATGGATAATATGTGCATATATCTTCATAATTTTAGGTCATTGGACATAACTTTCATATGCAAATGTAAATCTTATTACTTCATGGTTTTATCTTTGTTGATATGTATCACGTTGCTTTTAGCATCGTCCATAACAATTTGAATAGATGAAGTTTCGAAAGGTACAATAAATTTGCATCTTGGCCCCCTCCTAACAGCTAAATCATTGGTCAGTTTGTCTACCTACAAACTTAAGTTGCTTCTTCCAAAAGTCGGTTTGGTCATTTTTTATAGTTGAGAAAATAAAATCCGTTTGTTCAAGAATATTTTGTTGATAAGTTAATGGATTTGAATGATGACTTTAAACAAAAAATCAATGCTACCAACCTTACCAAAAATTGAATAGAGTAAAGGCAATGAATTGAGTAATAAATACCAAAGAAAAAGAATGTCAAAATAACAAAAAGTGAAATGAATTCAAAGTCAATCCAAGAGTTGAACTCTTTGTCCTTAAATTGATTTTACCTCACAATGGTACCTAGAGATGATGGTAATCAACTCTCAAGATACAATGACTATCTCCTTGTATTTGTAGCACTCTAAAACACAAGAACAACAAATCGAAGATTTGTTTTTGTACTCCTAGAATGAAACGGAAAACAAATTTTTATGTAGAGTTTTCTCTAGTAAAAGATGAATTTAATGTTATGCTATGATTGCATATTATTGGGATGAAGTAATTGACGTCCTAAGGGTCTTATTTGTAGAGGAGGAGATGTTGTGAGTGAATAGACACGCCTCAAAACTCAACAACTTTTGTCATGAGGCGCAGCTTTAATATTATTTTATTAGAGAATGTGTGATTGAAAATAAGCGAGAGAAAAATATAATGGAGCCCAAACAAGGGCTTACTCATTGATCCATAATATTATAGAATAAGAATTTATAAAGCGATATAAAATGGAGTTTTGTCTCCTCCCAAATTTATTCTTCACATATATAAAAAGATGGTGGTAGAAGATGATTTTATTTATCTTTTTTTCGCAGTTAATACTTGAAATTTGAAGTAAAAATAATTTGACCTCTACATTGTAAAGGCATGCATGTCAATCACTTTCAAAAAAACTCAGCTTCAGCAACAGCAAATTCCGTCGCTAATGCTACAATTACCATAGGTAAAAAAGTTTTACTGACAAAAATTTTCATCACTAAAACAGTCGTTCAAAGTGGCACTGGTAATTTAGCGACGATTGTGAAAAGTACATCGCTAATTACTAACAAATTAACAATAGATTTTTGGTTGATAATTACCGACGGATTTGATTTAATGACTGAGGCAACGACGTCGTCCATCGCTAATTACCTACGCTAATTTAAATTTTATTTTTTTTAGAAAATATTGATTTTTATGATAATTTCTTTTTTTATTTTTTTGGACCAAAATTTATTAGAATTTAAATTAAAAAGATTTGCTTCCAATCAACAACAGGCTGAATATGAACCAACTCATAATTTTATTTCTCGTTAAGCTAATATGAAGTCCTCTGCTTGGATTTCCAGAGAAATGGGAAAGAGCATAAAAATATAAGCTAAGCAAAGTTTGCCAATTCTAATTAACATAGTAAAGAATACAAAGTGCACAAGTCAACGGCGCTTATTCCTGTTGTTACTTACCAAACACCATTCTTGACCTGCACAAGCATATTTTCAATTATAGTTACTATGAAGACAATAACATTGTTTCAGTAAGAGTAGTGATCATATTTCTGTATAAACATAAAATGGCTTAATTATGCGTAATTTTTTTTAACTCCACATCTAACAAGAGCTGTACAGAGGTATTTAGAACTCAAAACACATGTTGTAATCATGATCACATGGTGGAATACTTGAAACTTCAATAGACATACATCCTGATAAACACATGTTGTACTCATCATCAAATGGCTACGATCGTAGCACGTCCTTTAACATGGTACACGTCAGCTATATCAGAAAAAAAAGGAAAATTCTCAAGTAAATTCACCTAGAAGTTCGCAGCTCAACCATAAACAATTAAACTCAAACTTCAAGGACTTAAAACAAAAAAAAAAATTCAACAAGTCCTAGATTAAAATAAATGATAAATTCGAGGACTATTTATTAAATCAAGAAAATTATTTTGTGAGCTCACGTCCTTTTAGATGAAGTCTAAAAGTACAAGATAGTGGCTAAAACACAGAAGGCTTGCAGAAGAAATGGAGTGAACCATCTCCCTTTCCAAGATGGCAGAAATCGCTATTAAAACACATGTGGGTATGTATTTAAAGCATGATTTCTAAACCAACGAACATAAGACACCACTAAGTGATCGCTATCTATTACTTTCTCGACTGACCCAATTTTCCCAAAGCCTCCAAGTAAATCAATAAATACTCTTGCGTAAGAGAAGGGAGGTCAAATACGTTCCTCTCAAATAGCTATTTCCTTCCTACTCCTGTTTGTGCATCAAAATCAAAGAGTATAAGAGTAGAAAATTCTGACTAGATGAGAAAAATCTGTTGATTGTAATTTTGTAGTCTACAATAACTCTTGTTGAACTTCAACTATA
>CAIGRP010012521.1:0-25425 GCA_903798385.1 Fraxinus cuspidata
TAAATCTTATTAGACTTCAAGCGGAGGAAGCGTAACTTTGAGAAATGACTTCATTGCTTTTGTATTGGAAATTAGAAGTGTTGAGCTTAAGATGACTTCTGGGAAGAGTTTAATTTTAGATCAAGTTCGCCATGTTCCTGTAGTTAGAAGAAATTTAGTTAGTAGATCATTTTTAGTTCAACAAGGTTTTAAACTTGTAATGGAGTCAAATAAGGTTGTTATAACAAAAACAATGTTTTGTTTATATTAATGATGGATTATTTAAATTGAATATTATTGAAAAACTTTATCATGATTCTTTCATGGTCCTTAATGTTGAAGTTAGTTATTTGTGGCATGAAAGATTGAGTCATGTTAGCAATATGAAGATCAAGAAACTTATGGATCTAAACTTGATTCCAAAATCTCAAGTTGGTAATAATAAGTGTGAAGTTTGTGTACAAGCCAACAAACTAAGAGACCTTTCAAATCTGTTAAAAAGATACAAATATCTTAGAATTGATTCAAAGTGATGTTTGTGATTCTAATAGATTGCCAACACGAGCTGGTAATAAGTATTTTGTAACATTTATAGATGACTATTCTTAGTATTGCTACATTTATTTATTGAAAATGAAGAATGAAGTTTATGATAAGTTCAAAATATATAAAGTAGAGGTCGAAAATCAATTAGAATGTAACACAAAAATCTTGAGATACGATAGAGGAGGAAAATATGCTGGGAATAGTCTTAAGGACTACTGTGAGGATAATGGTATAATACACGAAGTGACACCTCCTTATTCACCACTATCCAATGGTATTGTAGAAATGAAGAATATAACTTTGATGGATATGGTGTATGCTATGCTCATAAGTTCTGGAGCACTTGAAAACTTATAGGGTAAAGATGTTCTAATTTCTTGTTACATATTGAATTGAGTAACTGTTAAGGATAATATTAAAACTCCATATGAGGTATGAAAAAAAAATTCTTAGGTTAAATTTTCTAAAAGTGTGAAGGTGTTTGGCAAAAGTAGTTATATCTGATCCTAAAAAATAGGAAAATAGGACCAAAAATTGGGGATTTTTTTCATAGACTATACTCAAAATAGTAGTGCAAATAGGTTCTTAATTGTAAGTTCCAAAAGAAGTGACATTTCAAATAATACTATCATTGAAGCTAGAGATGCTACTTATTTTGAAGATGTTTTTCCATTTAAGACTAGAATTTCAAGTGAACCCTCGTCTTCTAAGAAAGTGTTATTAAATAGTACTATGTCTAGTTCATCTTTAGAAGGTGAAGTTGAACATGAACTTAGGAGGAGTAAAAGGACTAGAAAAGAGAAATTATTTGGAGAATAATTCTTTACATATCTAGTTGAAGATGAACCTGAAACATATAAAGATGATATGGTCTCTACTGATGCACCTTATTGGAAAGAAGCTATCAATGATGAGTACGAGTAAATTATACAAAACAGTACTTGGGTTTTATGCGATTTACCTCAAGGTAGTAAAGCGATAGGATGTAATGGGTATTTAAAAAGAAGTTGAAACCTGATGGAAGTATAGATAATTATAAAGTTAGGTCAGTAGCTAAATGATTCACTAAATAAGGAGTTGATTATTTTTATACATATTCTTTTATCGAAAGAATAACTACTATTAGGACATTGTTAGCATTAACTAGTATTAATAAATTGATCATTCATCAAATCGACGTTAAGACGGCATTTTTGAATGGTGATTTAGATGAAGAAATATATATGGAACAACCAAAATGATTTAAAGTCAAAGGACAAGATCATAGAATATGTAAATTAATGAAGTCATTATATGGACTAAAGCAAATCCTAAACAGTGGCATGAGAATTTTAATAGAGTTATACTAAATGCGAGCTATAAAGGTTTTATCTTTGAGTTGTGCAGTGCCGAAAGTACCCGCACAAAGCGAGGCCACACGACTTAAGGGCATCGTTCATCGCGACTTTCTTAGGCCAATTTTACTAACTCTATTATCATATTTATATTATATATTATTTGATTCATGCTTATAATTTATTACACAGATCACGTAATTTTTACAATAGAATCTCCCTACACTCTTCCATTTAATATCAATTCAAAATTTAGACAATATATATTTGGATATGAAGATCAAATATTCCTAATTCATTTAATAATTTTTCTTGAGTAGAACTAAACATAGCATTGTATATGATTTTCATCTCTCTATGAAAGATATGCACATGCAAAGAAGCATTAGAATAAAAAAACAAAGATTGATACTATACGTCAAATTTCTATCTATTATCTGGAATGTCAATAAAAATCACAAAACAATTTAATTAGTAACTAATTAATGGAAAATCATTAAGTACTAACAATTATTCAAAACCAAATATATGTTTTAATGTCAAAATTTATAATTAAATATCAAAACTTCAAAAGTAGGGTTCAACGTTATCCTAGCATAACAATTAGTCAAGCATCAAATTAATTACAAAAAACAGAAAATAATTGATACAACATCATCCGAAATTGAATAATTGGAAATAATATTAAAAATAATCTTGAATATTGTATCCTTTAAATTGCTTCTTGATTTTTTTTCTCTTCTGATTCTTCTTCTTCCTTTTCAATCCAAGAAATCAATCTATTAAAATAGGTTTGAATGTGTTTTGTAACAAGCTTCTACAATACTTTGAAAGAGTATGAGTTTATGAATCAAAAGCTTCCTCTTTGGCTCTCTTTTATGAAGGAACTATTGATTTGAAACCATAGGAGCCTCATGTGGCTTGTATATTTTGTGTATAATTAATCCATACAAGCGTAATCGATTGTTGGACTAAGATGCGTATTTATAGAGTCAAGATTTAGGTCTTATTTCTTGTTCAAAAGTGATAGGATTCGAAAATTTAGTCATAATAGGACTGCTGGGTTGCTGAATTTTAACTCGGGGACTGCCTTGGGATTGCATCGTAGTATTGTGTGTGAACGCACAATGTAATAAACTGTTATTTAAATTTCCATAGTTGTGATTGCAAGGTCACTGACCTTCCATTTGTCCATTTTGGTCCTTAAACCATAGTTTTGGTTCTTTTCTTATCCTCGAATATTGCATGAAATGTCTTCGAGTTTAGTTCTTCACAATGTAGTCCACTACATTCATAAATAATTAATTATCAACATGACGCAAGTTTCGATTTTTTTAATTTAGTCCTCAAACTTTTCACTCGCCGAATTTAACTCTCGAAACTTGTTATTCACCTCTAACTGCCCTCTTAATACTTCCAAATGATCAATTTCAATCTAATTGAACTTCAAGTGCTTTGAATCAACTTCAATTATGTTCCAATTTCACTAACTTCTTCCAAATTTATGATTTTATCTACAATGAATATATTTCAACTTAATATTAAGTAGATATCTGCCCAATTAATCATATATTATTAAATGAAGAAGTCCATAATATGCACTCATCACCCCACTTGAGATATATAATTTAACACATCTTATATTTGTTTCTTTCGATTTTCAATTTAATATTTCTCAACAATATATTGTTAAAAATTGTGAGAAATTTATCAGTGTCCAATCAAAAGGGACTATTGTAGAATAGCGGTCTTGGAAAAAAGTAAAACTTCTAGAGTCAGAGAGTTGCAGATGGAGTATGACGGTATGAGATATATATATATATATATATATATATATATATATATAAGTGGAATTATCTCTGTGAGTGTCATGTCCAACCATTTTTGCTGGAGGGATATGATTGACAATTGTTACCATAAAAGTCTTGGACGTTGAAAATTTAATGTGTCAATGTCATGCGGATTCTTCAATAAATACCAAGAATTTTGATTAAATTGGAGAAAATTCTATATTTTATTTTTTCAATTTCTAAATATTACTCTCTTGGTCCCTAAGCTCCTAATATAAATTTCACCTTAATTAAATAAAACACTTTTAGACTCGAATTAAATTAATCAAATAAAGGGGTGCAATATCTCTTGTAATGTGTCACCAGCGAGGCTCAAGATTCAAGGGGCTGGAGGCTTCAAAATCTATTTAACTAATCAACGTGATTGTAAATAGTTATTTACACGAATTCAAAGAATGTGTAATGGAGTTGATATTTGGTTACTCTAGTGGTTTTTAAATGTTTCTTTGACGCTACTTGCCTTACATTTTATCAAAAGAATGCATGTTCATTTTCTTTCTTTGTTTTGCTCGATGATTACAATTATCTCGTGCCTAATTACATACCGATTATCTATGAATGTTTGACTTGAATAATTTATAAATCATTTATAAATTTGCAGCCAAACGTGCCATAAATTTATTTAATTTCGAGTTTTGAAAGCAATCAAAATAGTATTAGATCACGAGTGAACAAATAAAGATCCTATTTTTCCGATTACGACGTTTTCTTGTATATTTTGGTATTGAGTTGAGACACATAATTTTATGATTGTAATATCGAGTGTGAAGTTATATCCTTCAAAATTGTTGTCATTTGCCTAACGTGGAGAGTTCCACGTCTCATTAAACGGTTCTATCCTGTAGAGACAAAAATCGTAGCTTGGGGACCTGGTTGTTATATTTTAAAAATGTTGGGCATCAAATTGTAATTTCCCTAAATCTCAAATTAATTTTCCCATGAGCCATTTTTGACTGGCTTTCAAGCGAATCACACCTGCTCACAAAATCAATAATTATATAAGTATAGGTACAAAATACTCCATTGATGGAGCTTCATGCAAAACATGATTGCTCAATAAAATTTTAAAGTATAAGTCTTGAAGTGGACGAACACAATTACTTTTATCCAAATCAAAATCAATATTTAAAGGTAAAAAAAAATAAAATTAATTCTTTTAAACTTTTTGGTGTTTTGAATGCAATCAGAATAATGCTTAGGGTTCCAAAATAATTGATACAACATCATCCAGAATTGACTAATTGGAAAGAATATGAAAAATAATCTTAAATATTGTCTCTCTCCAATTGCTTCTTGATTTTTTTTTTCTCTTTTGATTCTTGTTTTCCTTTTCAATCCAAGAAATTGATGCATTAAAAATAGGTTTGAATGTGTTTTGTAACAAGCTTCTACAAAACTTTGAAAGAGTGTATTGAGTTTATTAATCAAAAGCTTCCTCTTTGGATTTCTTCTATGAAGGAACTATAGATTTGAAACCCTATGAGCCTTCTCTGGCTTGTATATTTTGTGTATAATTTATACTTACAAGTTTTATTAATTGTTGGACTAAGATGCGTATTTATAGAGTCAAGATTTAGACTTTATTTCGTGTCCAAAAGTGTTAGGATTCGAAATTTGAAAGGGTGTGAACGCACAATGTAACAAAGTTGGGACTGCTATTGAAATTTCATACTTGCAGTCATATAGGTCACTGAACTTCCATTTAATCCATTTTTGTCCTTAACCATAGTCTTGGCTCTTTTCTTATCCTCGAATATTACATGAAATGTCCTTCGAGTTTAGTTCTTCACAATATAGTCCCCTGCATTCCAAATAATTGATTATCGACCCGATGCAATTTCTAAAATTTACAATTTAATCCTCAAAATTTTCAATTGTTGAATTTAACTTTCGAAACTTTTTATTCACCTTTGATTGCCTCTTAATACTTCCAAATGACCGATTTCAATCTTGTTGATCTTCAAGCGCTTTGAATCAACTTCAAGCAAACTCCAATTTCACCTATTTCACACCAATTTCTTCTGAATTTAGGATTTTACCTATAATTAATTTATAAAACATAATATTAAGCAGATGTCCGCTCAATTAATCCATAACATGTACTTATAACACTACTTGAGATACATAATTTAACGCATCTTATATTTGTTTTTTTTGGTTTTCCGTTTAATATTTCAAAGAAATATATTGTTAAAAATTGTCGGTGTCCAATAAATGGAATCTTGTAGAATAAGGTCTTGACAGAGTAAAACTTCTAAGGTCAGTTAATTTTAGATGGAGAATAAGATAGATATTTTATGGGAATTATATCTCCAGGTGTCATTTCCATCAATTCTCTGCTGCCATAAAAGTCTTGGATGCTGAAAATTTTAATGTGTCAATGTCATGTGGATTCTTCAACAAATACCAATAATTTTTTTTATGAAATTGGAGAAATTTCTATATCTTATTTCAATTTCTAAAAATAACTCTCTTGGTTCCTAATTTCACCTTAATTAAGTAAAACACATTTCGACTCTAATTAAATTAAATAAATAAAATATTGAAATCAATAAAGCTGGCGCAATTTCTCTTGTTCTACATCACGTGCTAGGTGATATGCATAGTTTCTTCACTTATTCGAGTTCCTAAATGATGATATTTTACTATTTTTTGGATAAAATACTACCTAACTTATGTTATATTCCGTTTTGTAGGTAAAACTCAATATTTGATGAAGAATTGGATAAAGGAATGCAAAGATAGCAGAAAAAGGGCTCAATTGTATCAAAAACAAAGTTTGGGGACTAAAATGAATTTGAGTAAAAGTTGGAGCACTAAAATTGAAGTATTTTAATGTGGAAGATCAAGATGGAAAAAAGTGAAGATAAAGGCCTGAAAGGTAAATTCGTGAAATTTTTATAATTGGGCAGTCGCCCAGTTATATTGATCCTAAACCTCAACAATATGAACAAAATTTTATGCTTAGGCAGAAGCTAGAATAGGGAACGATGAACTATGTAATATGATATTTATTTCTTAGTTTTACATTTTTGACAAAATAAACATGTTTTGACTGTTTGAATGGTTTATATGGATATATTTTCTCCACGATTATTGTGCACGTTAATTGTGTGAGTCTGGTGACCTGTTTCATGCATTCGAAAGAAGGGAGATATGTTCAACTTGGTATAAATCATTATAGGGTCCGATAGGGAATAAAAATATATCGTTATGCCTTGTGTGAATTTTTAAGTGTTCATAAAAACTCATACATTTTTGTATGTTTGCATCCGTCATAGAGATATAGTCGGGTCACATATAAGAATATATTTGACTTTACTCAAAACAGACTGTTAAATAATTTAGAAGCATTGATTTGCCAATATTTCAACCGTATGTCAAAGTGTAAAACTAGGTTTAAAAATATTATTATTTTGAGATTCGTGATCCTAGTACATTCATTATGCATTCGAAAACTTCAAATCACATTCAACACTATTTGCATTTAATTTAGTTAAATAATTTATAATTGCATACTTAGTATTATTTTAGTTATAATTTCATCATAACAAACACATCATTCTATTCTAGTTTCGGTTAAGGTCAAGGTATTAGGAATTGAACTAATCAAATTTCATGGGAGAATACTTAAACTCAAAAGTTCACTTTATTATTTGTTAACGAACCGTACACTTGCGACAGTTTTTATTCGAAATATATTTTCGTGAACAAGTTTTTTTGGCGCCGCTGCCGAAGATTGAATTTAGTTTAATTTTATTTATCTTGACACTAATTCGAACATTATTTCTTTTTTATTTTTATTTATTTTGTTTTAGTTAGTTATATTTTTTATAATTTATCTAAGTGCTACTTTTGAACTTCTAGGTCTCGTTTGCGAATGTTGCTTGACGATGACTTGATTCTGGTTTATCAAGAAATTGAACGCACCTTCCATCGTAGGCAAAGAAAAGCAAGAGCAGTACAACAAATGGTTAGCACGTAAAACGAATAAGTGGCTCAAGTCAATGAAGATGAAATTGTTGATGAGGGAAACATGCTGGTTGGAGATTTCATGACACTGCATATCATTCTGAGTTAATCCAGCGTCCTCTACCCTCCGTTTGGGTAGCTTAACTTCCAGTTGAAGACCAATGTCATACATCTATTCCATAATGGAAGAAAACCTATATACACAAGTCTCTCAATTCTTGGAGATGTGTCAACACTTCCGATATCAGGGTATCTCAGATAATGCTATCAGACTAAGACTGTTCCCACACACACTACATGATAAAGAATTCGAGTGGTTGGATTCTCAACCTATTGTCAACATCAACACATGGAACGACCTAGCTCAGAAGTTCTGCAAAAAGTTCTTTTCACCAGGCAAAATTGCAAAATTAAAGTACGACATCTCTATTTTCCGTCAAGGTGATTCAAAATCCTTTTACGAAACTTGGAACAGATTCATGAATATGCTTAGGAAATGTCCTCATCACAGCATTAGCAAAGGATTCTAGGTCAAATATTTCTATGCGGGATTATTTCCATCGTTCAAAAGCATGGTGGATTCTTCATCTAATGGTTCATTATCAACAAAAAACATTGATGACGCATTGAAATTGTTTGAGACAGTGGTGACTACTTCAACAATGTGGGCTTCTGAATGGGTTGTTCAAAGGAATGCGCTAGGTGTATACAAGGTGGATGCTTACTCAGCCTTGTCCGGGAAAATAGACTCATTATTTCATAAGGTTGAGAGCATATCAAAAACAATTAACGTTGAGCAAGCCAAAAAACCAAGCTGTGAGAAGTGTGGAGTAGATTACAACACAGTGGATTGCCTAATTTTAGCACAAGGTATGGAACAAGTAGACTTTATACAATGGGGACAACGTCAACAGAACAATCCACTTTCAGATACATATAACCCAGGGTGGAGGAATCACCCAAACCTCTCTTGGGGCGGTCAGAATCAGAATAAGCCACATGGTCAGTTTCAGCAGCCAGAGAAGATGTTGCAGTTGGAAGTGATGTTAAGGAAATTCATGGAGAAAACAAATCTGTACATGGAGGCTAATAATCAGTTCATGAGGAAGACTTAAACAATTCTCCGAGATCAGAGTGCTGCTATTAAAAACTCGGAGACTCAAGTTAGGTATATGACACTTTCTATAACAAACAGAGTACCAGATATCTTATTAAGCAATATTGAGACTAATCCCAAAGAGCAGGTAATTGCCATAAGTATTTTGGAAAATAAAATAATTGAGGATTCATCTGTGAAAGTAATCACCACCAAGAATGGGGTCCAATTGCCGGAAATACATATCAAGAGGCTGGTTGCGACTAAGGAAACATTACCTTCTTCAGATGAGGAGCGAGTGGAACAGATGATAGAGACATCTACTAAAGAGAGTTCAGATACACCACCAGTTAAGACAATGGTTCCTATCAATCCTTACGAGCCTCCTATTCCATTCTAACAAAGGTTGAAGAGACACAAGCTAGACCGACAGTTTGAGAAGTTTTTGGATGTGTTAAAGAAACTTCAAATCAATATCCCGTTCATAGACGCGATACGATAGATTCCAAGCTATATAAGATTTTTGAAGGACATGATATCAAAGAAGAAAAACTTACAATTTGAAACTGAAGAAACTGCCTCCCAAGCTCAAAGATTTAGGGAGTTTCACTTTATCTATTTCATTTAGAGAAGCTAGTACTTTTAATACTTTATGGGATATAGGTGCAAATATTAACTTAATGCATTTATCTATATACAGAAAATTGGGATTGGAAGAAGCAAAAATAAACAATGATGTTATTGCAGCTGGCCGATAGAAGCATCACTGCAAAGTTAAGGATATACTCATCAAAGCTGGCAAATTAATTTTTTCGGCAGACTTCATTGTTCTAGACATAGAAAAAGATAGGGATATTTCAATAATCTTGGGGAGATCAGGTCGAATTTTGATTGATACGGAGAAATGTGAGCTAGTCTTAGGGTATATGGCGAATAAGAAAATTTTAAATTATATAATCCATCCAAACAACCATCAGTCCTCTATGAGTGTTATTGTATTGATGAAGATGAACTATCCATTCAAAAAAAAAAAATTCCTGAAGAGAAAAATCGAAATTTAGAGGAATTCTTGGTAGAAACGAGAATGGAGAATTCAAAGTTTGGAGAGCTAAAAGAGTATGCAATGCTGGAAATTGCAAGAAGTACAATGATGAAATTTTTCGACTTGAATTACCATGAATCAACCGCTATAAAGTCGAGCTACAAACTATTAACAATCGCTTGTTGGGAGGCAACCGAATACATAACATCCCTTTAATTTATTCTACTTTTTAGATTTAGAATAATTTAAGATAATTTAGATTAGTTTTTATTATTATTCAATTTTAGGGACTCATCATCCATGCCCTGTTTCCTCTTAGATCTTCGATATGTTAGTGGTTTATTAGATGTTTGAGTTAAGTAACACTTGTTCCAGTGATTTTATTTTAATGCTTTATTTGACTGTATTGCACATGAAAATGATGTCGCGGAGCACTAAAACCAACCAAGACCAATGAGCTAATGGGAGCAATATGAAGATAGCCATTGGATTACAAGTCATATCAAGGGAGTCATTTTCTTCCCCACCCCTTTATATGCGGATTTGGGATTTAAGATATTGAGAACAATACCTAGTTTAAGTTTAGATGTGGAAAACATAAGTTTTCATTTATTTATTTATTCTTATTTTTTTCATTTTTTTTGTTTGTGTCATTCTTGTGTTTATATGTTTTTGTGTGCTTTTATTGCATTAGTTTAGAAATAAAAAATATTTGAAATTGAAATTTAAAAAAAAATTTAAAAATATTTTATTTTTTGTGTTTGTGTGAGTTAATTGGCCTGACTGGTAATGGAAAATATATTGAATCGTTAATTGATCTATGAGTGATGAATAAGTTGCATGTTTAGATTAATTTTTACTTTTTCATGTGAAATTTGATATATGTATTGAGCACATAAATTTAGTTAAGCAGTATGTAGGAATGAGTTGATTTCATAATTGGATAGGTTGAAATAGAAGACCATAGATGTTAAATCTAAAACCACTAAATTTTACATCCTTAAACCAAATTTATAATCGTTTGGGGGATTTCACTGTTGTAAAATGTTGAGATAAATGAGGATTTCGGATTTGAAATTAAAAATCTTGTGTGAATTGTCTAAGGTCAATATGATGAATTGGGTGAAAATTTCAAAGTTAGAGATTGTTTTACTTGGATAGGTGTTTAATGAGGGATGTTGTATTAATCAAGGCATAAAAAAAATCACTTTTTATTTGAAAATTTCTCTTCGTAGCCTTTATGACTCGATTTATTAAGTCTGTAAGGGTGTTAAAATCTGTTGTCCTAAAGTCAACTGACTTGGAAGTCATCAACATAAAGTTTGTTACATGGTCATTTAGAAAGTTTAAGGGAGAGAATGCCACAAATAAAGAAAAAAAGGTATTTGAAATAGAAGATGCACCAAATACCTTGGTTATGTCCCAAACACTTGTTTAAGAAAATTTGAATTTTGATAAAAGATTGTGAGCCTAATTAAGTCTTAGAGATTGAAGCAATCAAGCTTGATGGAGAATCCTTATTTATTGACATATTGATTAATAATTAACGAGATTTACCTAAACTAGAGAAGTGATGATAGTATAAAATTCAACCTTAGTTCACACACTTGAATAGCGAAAAGAATAAGTTTGGGGTGAGTGAATCTTACGAGTGATAAAAGAATATATTCTACCATAGAGCGTCGGGAATTGAAACAACTTATGAATTCATAATACTATGCTTAATTCTTCACACACACACATCGATTTTACATTGGAAAAGTAAATTTTAGTTTTTGTATTGTGATTTCGAAGTTGTGTATAGATTTGTTATTATGAGTTCAATTCCGAGATAAAAAAAAAAGTCAAATTAGCTAGCTAAATCTTGTTGTTTTACTTGATTGACTGTCCACCAATTAGATAATTATCATACTTGCTTGTGTGTTTGTTAGTTTTTAGTTTTATTTGAGGACAAACAAAGATNTTTTTTGTTTGCTTTACTTGATTGAGGAGTCACCAATTAGGTAATCAGCATTGTGTGTTTGTTAAGTTTTAATTTTGTTTGAGGACAAACAAAAAATCAAGTTTGGGGGTGTGATAAATGTAGTTTCTACACTTATTCGAGGTCCTAAACGATGATATTTTACTGTATGTTAGATAAAATTCTACCTAACTTGCGTTATATTTCATTTTGTAGGTTAAACTCAATGTTTGATGAAGAATTGGAGAAACGAATGTAAAGATAGCAGAAAATGGCTCAATTGTATCTAATACAAAGTTTGAGGACTAATATACATTTGAGTAAAAGTTGGAGCACTAAAATTGAATTAATTTGATGTGGAGGACCAAGATGGATGAAATAATAAAGAAAAGATATGAAAGAAAAATTCGCGAAATTTTTATAATTGGGCAGCCACCCGACCCTAAACCTCAACAACATGAGCAAAATTTTATGCCTGGGTGGCAGCCCATTTTTACTGGGCGACCGTCGAGGCCAAATCGGGGAAAATTTTCTGATTTTCTAATTTGAATACAACTCTTATGGAAACGAATCTTTGGGCACCTTTTAAAACCCTAGAGCCGTCCAAAATTAAGGACCACATATTACAACATATTTTAAAGAGTTTTTGGAGTATAGAAGAAGCCAAGAATGTGAAGAACAATACAACGAAACGAAGATTAAAGTCAAGAATTCAATTGGTGATATTGTTTTTTTTATTATTTTTCTGATTTTCTTCTTTCCATCACGTTAGACGAGGTAAATTCTGTAATAGGGAACGATGAACTATGTAATATGATATTTGTTTCATAGTTTTTCATTTTTTACAATAAAAAAATGTTTTGACTCTTTGAATAGTTTATATGGATCTATTTTCTCCACAATTATTGTGCACGTTAACTGTGTGAGTGTGGTGACGTGTTTCATGCATTCGAAAGAAGGAAAATAGGTTCGACAGGGTATAAATCATCACATGGTCCAATATATGATAGAAATATATCGCTATGCCTTGTGAATCTTTAAGCGTTCATAAAAATTCATGCATTCTTGTATGTTTGAATCCGTCATAGAGATATAGTCGGGTCCCATATGAGAATATGTTTTACTTTACTCGAGAGAGACAGTTAAATCATTTAGGAGAATTGATTCGTCAATATTTCAATCGTGTATCAAAGTGTAAAACTAAGTTTAAAAAGATTATTACTTAAGGATTCGTGATCCTAGTACATTAATCACACATTCGAAAACTTCAAGTTACATTCAACGCTATTTACATTTAATTTAGTTAAATCATTTATAATTGCACACTTAGTATTGTTTTAGTTATAATTTCATCACAGCAAACACGTCATTCTATTCTAGTTTCGATTAAGGTCAAAGTAATAGGAATTAAGCTAATCAATCTTCATGGGACGATATTCGAACTCAAAAAGTCCACTTTATTACTTGTTGACGAACCGTACACTTGCGCTGATTTTTATTCGAAAATTATTTTCATGAACACTAAGCTCAAAACTTTACTCGAGAGAGACAGTTAAATCATTTAGGAGAATTGATTCGTCAATATTTCAATCGTGTATCAAAGTGTAAAACTAAGTTTAAAAAGATTATTACTTAAGGATTCGTAATCCTAGTACATTAATCACACATTCGAAAACTTTAAGTTACATTCAACGCTATTTACATTTAATTTAGTTAAATCATTTATAATTGCACACTTAATATTGTTTTAGTTATAATTTCATCACAGCAAACATGTCATTCTATTCTAGTTTCGATTAAGGTCAAAGTAATAGGAATTAAGCTAATCAATCTTCATGGGACGATATTCGAACTCAAAAAGTCCACTTTATTACTTGTTAACGAACCGTACACTTGCGCTGATTTTTATTCGAAATTTATTTTCATGAACACTAAGCTCAAGATTGAAGGGGCTAGAGGCTTGAAAATCTATTTTACCAGTTGACATGATTGTAAATAATCTTCACACACATTCAGAAGCAATAAATAAAGATGCTATAAATTTATCAAATGTGTTGAGTTTTGAAAGCAAGAACAATAGTACCAAATCACAAGCAAATAAATTAAGATGCTATTTTTCAAATTATGACGTTTCCTAGTATGTTTGATTTGGAGTTGAGACACAAAAAATTATGATTGTAATATCGAGTGTGAAGTAGTGTTGGCAAAAAAAAAAAAACCCGCTCCGCCCCGCCCCGCCCCGAATAGGGCAAAAAAACCCGCCCAGAACAGGTTGGCTGGGCGGGGCGCCCTGCTTCGGGTCACGGGGCGAGTGCCCCGCCCCATGAAGAATTAAAAAAAATTAATTAACTATAAAAAAATAATTAGTTATCTGAAAATTAAAAAAAAAAACATACTGGCGCGAGAAATGGGGCAAGCCCGCGCCCCGAACCCGTCGCGCCCTGCCTTATTATATCTAGGAGTGGGCACGGGTTGGGTTGAATCGGGTCGATTTTTGCGTCAACCAAAACCCAACCCAACATGATTGGTTTGATCAAAATTTAACCCAACCCAACCCGTATAAATGTTGAAACTCAACATAACCCAACCCAATCAAGTATTGGTCGGATTGTGTTGAGTTGGTCGGTTTGAGATTACTTGTCAACAAAAATTAAAGTTATTCAATTTTCTATTGTACTAAATTCAAATATACAAGATTAAATAGTAAGTAAATAAATAAATAAAATTATCTATTATCTTATTCAATCCTCATTAGCCAAGTCTACAAAGAACAAAGTGCATTTAACATAACATGAAAAACTTATACTACATTTTTTATGAGAAGGACAATGAGCTCCTCCTCTAAAATGCACTAAGGTAATTACTATCTACTCATATTTTGTAGGTTCCTTTTACTTTTTAGGCATTTTATTTTATTTTATTTCTTTCTTTTTAAAAAAAATATGAGGATTGGATTGGACGGATTTATTCGATTTTCACGAGTTAACCCATAATCCGACCCAACCCGCCTACATAGTCAACGCACCCAACCCATGTAAAAATAACAAAAAAATCGATCCAAACTGGTTGAGTTGGTTCGATTTGGACAGTTTTGGCGGGTTCAATCGGGTTCTGCCCACCCTAGTTATGTCCTTCAAAATTGTTGTCATTTGCCTAACGCGTGAGAGTTCCACGTCTCATTAAACGGTTTCATCCCGTAGAGACATAAATCGTAGCTTGGGGACCTGGTTGATATATATTGAAAAGGTTGGGCAACAAAGTTGTAATTTTCCCTAAAGTTCAAATTAATTTTCCATGAGCCATTTTTGACTGAGCTTTCAAGCGAATCACACCTGCGCAAGTATAGCTATAAACTACTCCATTGATGGAGCTTCCTGCAAAACATAATTGCTCAATCAATCTTTGAACTTTCTTTTAAAGAAAAAAATCAATTCATTTGAACTTTTTTGAGTTTTGAATGTAATCAGAATAATGCCCTGTTTTTCCGATTGCAATCTCTTCACCAATTTTCGCCAACTGGGGAGGTAATTGACCTCCATATACATAACCGTTTGAAAGAATTGCCTCTTGCGTGTGAAAGTAGGTTGAAGTAGACGTGCAGTCCCATCAATTCCGTTTTTAAATTAATCAGAAAAATGTCAAGTTTCCCTGATTACAATCTATTGGGTGTTGAGCTCGAGAGATATGGGAATGCCCGCCGCCGGAACCCACCTTTCGGATGTCGAAACTCCACTGTTGAACGACGTCGTTCATGGCTCCGTCGACTTCAAAGGCTGCCCTGTTACCCGATCCATGTCCGGTGGTTGGAAGTCCTCTTTCTTCATCATAGGTACACTATATTTTACCATTCAAAAGGTTACTTACAGCATATAAGGGTATTTTATTTATGTTTGGGATTTGTTAGGTGTTGAAGTGGCTGAGAGATTTGCGTACTGTGGAATAAGTTCGAATTTGATAAGCTATTTGACGGGTCCATTGGGACAATCCACCGCAACTGCGGCGGAGAATGTGAATGCGTGGTCCGGCACGTCGATGATTTTACCACTTTTGGGTGCTTTTGTGGCGGATTCGTTTCTTGGTCGATACCGGACCATTGTCATTGCCTCTGGGCTCTATATACTGGTCAGTACACGAATCATTCACTAATATATAGTTTCTGTTTTGAGTTTTAAAATTATATAACGCCTCTAATTGCGTTCTTAATACCCAGTAAGAGCATGTTTTCTATGAATTAAATCAGTAACTTCTTGTTTTGAAACATGCTTGGATGTGTTACTTTTTTCTTACTTTTAAGTAGAAAAAGTTACTTATCTTGAAAGAACTTTTGCCTTAGTGTCACAATGAGTAACTTCTTTCCAACCTTGACCAATAAAAAGTAAATATTTGTTTTAAAACTTATTTACTTATAAGTGAACTTTTTACGCTTAGAAAACATGCTGTACGTCCAATTATATTGCATGCTCTTTGTACTAGTAACTACCCCTGTAACATAAGATGCAAGCTGCCAATCTAATATAATCAGCTAAGTAACTTTAAACAGGGCAGGTTGCGAGGCGGGGACTATATTTCTCGTACCTGCCCCGTACCCACTTCGGGGTAACGACCCTCGTCCTGTCCCCGCCCCGTTTATCAGGTTAGGCAGGTAATCCCATCCCATTCGAGTCGGGGCCTCCACGAGTATCGGGTTGAACAAGGCTTTTTGCCATCCCTATAACTACCCCTGTAACATAAGATGCAAGCTGCCAATCTAATATAATCAGCTAGTTTACGGTTAGATACCTTAAACTGAGTTTCTCAGTAAGAAAAATGTCAAAAGTCCAGTGCTTATTCAAAATATATATATATGGCTGATTAATTCTTAAAAGTTTTGAAGAATCATGAAACCAGCTTGAGAAAATGACGATTTTCTCTCACAAATACTTTCTGGTAAATTCATTTGTATTTTAATAGCTTTCCTTGGAACAGGTTTGCCAACGACTTAAAAGTTCATGATTGATTGAATGGTTCTCACAATCACTTCATCACTTCATCAACACAAAGTCGTTCTTTTCTTTTAGTTACTAACATCGGTGAAAATATTTTTCTTTTGGGAAATTCTAATCGTGTTCTGTTATTATTATGGATCTCAGGCACTTGGCTTCTTATCCCTATCTGCCGTTCTATATTCAATCAAATCTTCCGACTGCCATTTTGCTGCAAATAACATGGCATGCTCCCCGCCACAGTTTCAAATTATTTTCTTCTTGTTCTCTTTGTATTTATTTGCACTAGCACAAGGAGGACATAAACCTTGTCTCCAGGCTTTTGGAGCTGGCCAGTTTGATGAGCAAGACCCAAAAGAATGTAATGACAAAAGCTCATTCTTCAATTGGTGGTTTTTTTCCATGAATTTGGGTATTATAGTTGCTCTGTTCGTACTGAACTACATCCAAGACAACCTAAGTTGGGGTCTTGGCTTTGGAATTCCATGCATTATCATGTGCCTTGCGCTAATTATATTTTTGCTTGGTACTATGACTTACCGATTTCGTATACAGAGCGATGAAAGAAACCCATTTGTGAGAATTGGTCAGGTATTCCTGAATGTGGCTAGAAATTGGCGGACTAATCCAGAAGCAATATCTAAGGAAAAGGAAGAACAGGGAATTCTGCCATATCAAGGATCTCAACGGTTCAAGTAAGTCAACTGCTTCTTTGTGTGTTTTGATATTTGGAATATAAAATTTGCCTCTTCACCTTTCTTCAGTACATTTAGGTTTCTTTTATTAGTCCTGTTAAGCTTCTTGTTAGTAGGGTTTGAAATGGGTAAGTCTATGCAAAACATGTTTGAATTATCCAAGTTTTCCTTTTATTAATTTATGCTCATTGGACACCAATGTTACTTGTTGACACATTTTTTTCATTTCTTAACTTATCTAACTTGGTGAAATCTATCTTAGCAACCTCATTTCCACCATGGTCATCTTACGAGCATTTTGTCCTTTAACGAAGCTAAAACTTAAACCATATAGCATAGCAGGTCTATAACAAATTTTCCTATCATACAGTGTCACTTCTTCATTTCACTCAACCAACCTGAATTTAATGAACTATGTCCTCTTCAATTCCGGCTTCTTCCTTATTAATAATCATACATTGGCATTTACAACAATCACTTTGGGTACAAAACAATGATCTATAGTAACCTCATTATAATAAAACGAGTTGATATTATTTTACTATAAATCTTTGCTTTATATGATTGAAATAATGGGACCAATCTAATCTGTTTCGTTATATTATTTTTGGTTTCTAACAGGTTTCTTTATAAAGCGTTGCTTGCACCTGATGGTTCGAAGGAAAATGGGAAAGTTTGTAGTATCATTGAGATTGAAGAGGCAAAGGCAGTTCTTAGGCTTTTTTCAATATGGATTGCATGTTTGGGATATGGCATTGTATATTCACAATCATCGACTTTATTCACCAAACAAGGAGCTACAATGGATCGTTCTATCATGGCTAGCTTAAAAATACCAGCTGCTTCACTACAATCTTTTATCAGCATCGCCATTGTTGTCTTTATTCCTATCTATGACCGTTTGGTTCCTATTGCAAGATCTATAACTGGGAAACCCTTTGGCATTACAATGCTTCAACGAATCGGAACTGGAGTATTTTTATCTTTTCTTGCCATGGTAATTGCAGCTTTGGTCGAGAGAAAACGTCTTAAAATTGCTGCTGAGAATGGATTGGTGGACATGCCGAAAGCAACAGTGCCTATGAGTGTGTGGTTTCTGCTACCTCAGTATTTGCTTTTTGGAGTTGCAGATGTATTTACCATGGTCGGACTCCAAGAGTTCTTCTATGACCAGGTTCCAAACGAGCTCAAAAGCATCGGTCTTGCTCTATACCTGAGTGTATTTGGCACAGGGAATTTCTTGAGCAGTTTTCTTATAACTGTAGTGGAGAAAGCCACCAATGGTCCGGGGCGAGATAGTTGGCTTTCAGACAACATTAATCGGGCTCATTTCGACTACTTCTATTGGCTACTAGCTGTGCTTAGTGCTGCTGCATTCGCTGCTTACGTGTACATTGCAAAATCTTATATCTACAATAGAAGAAACTTTCTTTGAAGTTGCATTTTGTGGTTGAGATAGCTAGCTACCTTTGGCCCAGGTCAAGAGGATTTTCTTATTGGCTACTGGCTTGGCTTAGTGCTACTACTTTCGTTAGGTACTTGTACTTTACAAAATCTTATATCTATAACAGAAATAAATAGTCTTTGAAGTTGCATAAAAATGCTGCCAGGACAAATATGGCCAGTAAAAGAGAAATACCAGTACATTCCACATGTATAATATACGTTGTTTATTTGTGGTCAGTCTCACCTACATGCGAAAGCATGACTAGATGTTTTCTTCAATCGGATCATCTGATATTTGTTGTCCATTGTGTTAAACTTTGGACATAGTAGTGATGACGTGTGTTGAATGATGAAAAAGAATTTAAAGACAACTTTTATATTTAGAATATGTTTGATTGCCTTTATTTTTCATAGAAAGTGTCATTTTTCCACCCAAATTCGTACTTTGGGGTATCTGATTGATAATTTTTTCCATGGAAATTTTTTTCCTACAAATAAGTTCTATGCATTGCCTAGAATTTATTTTTATTTATGCAAATTTCATACTCGCAATCAAACGTATACTAATAGAAAATAATGATTATTTTGTGGTCATTTCTATCAAGTACATTGATTTGCTATGAGTTGAACAATCATCGTCAATATGGAGGTTAGAGTTCTTTCATTGCATTGTGTACCATATTTGTTGACTCGGAATTCTGATGGGATCACGTTGTCAATAGATCCAACTTTACTCCCATCCACGTGTGTGTTGTCTGTACACTTGGACATCATATTAAATAGCATGTGGTTGTATCTCCGGTGGAGATGCAAAAGTTTCAAGCACTCTATCCAATACTTGTTAATTAATTAATTGGTGAATCTCATTCTGTTGGTTCTCCTTTTATGTGTGACCCATCAAGTCCTTGATCACAACGTGTAACGACGTGAATTATTATTTTGAATCTCATTCTTCTGATTCTCCTTTTGTGTGTGACCCATTAAGTTTCCGATCACGACGCCTAATGACGTTAATAATTATTATGATCTAATCAAAATCAATAAATTAAAATACTCCTCTTAAATTTATCTTAGTTTGACAATACACGAAATGAAAAATGTCACGTGGTATAACAAAATCAAACTTGATCGTTTAGCATGAAACTATAATTATTTCGTCAATATAATCCGATCAATTACGAAATATGGATATGTATCAATCTCTATTATCGATCATATCTTTTATTTCACTATTAGGTCAATGTAAGTTGAAAACTCTTTTTTCAACTTATGAGTACACTTTGGCCAAAGCTTTCATTATCAACTTAGCGTGATGAAATGTAGATCGTGATCTCTTATTATCTAAGAGTGACGAATTCTCCATTGATCATTCATAACCTTTATATGATTCTTGACATATCCGAATGATGCAGTATTAGTGACCACTGGTAAAGCAACATCTAACAAAATTAAAGTATGAATATCCTCATATAAGATAACATGATGATCGTAAGTTGAAGGATAAATTCCACTTTCGAACGTTAGAGACCAACCATTAACACTCAGATAATTATCCATGTGAAATTTTTCAGCGGGTGTCCAATGTTTTGTTCTATAACAAAATATCCATATGTTCATTTAAGTGTCACTACATTTTAGCATGTGAGATCAGCTACTTACTTGACAAGTAAGAAATACCACACGTAATGATCTATTCTTAATAACGTTATCCGTATCTCGTTATTACTTACGACCACATATGATTTAAGATTCAGTCATATGTAATTTATATCTTACAATCACAACTCCTTATAATTAAAAAATTACTAAAATTTGAATCTACGGATTCTATTATTTAATTTAATTTAATACTAATTAAATAATAGATCTAATATAAAATTACATCATTTATATATTCAAAGTGTTTATGTCCAAATTTGATTGGATCTAAAATATGACACTTACAAAAGTAACTTGTAAAGAATTAAAATTTTATTATAATATGGAAAAAGAATACAAAGATTTTGTGTTTATGATCTATGTAACTTAGTCTAAAATACTATGAAGAGCTAAATATATATAGGGTAGACATCCAAAACCTTAAAAGTAAAGTTATGGATGAAATAGGATGTTCAAGGCTTAGTCCATTAAGGCTCCCTCGTATGAAATTGTTATCACTAAGTGAAGTTCAAATCCAAAGACACATACATCTATTATACTATATAATACTGTCACTATATGCATATATATAATTATATTGAAAGTTTAAAAACTTGTGGGGGATTGTTGAAAATAAGTTTTAAAACTTTCAAATTGAAAATTTAAATTTCAGTTTTCTTGTAATTTAATTTTTCATTTATTCTTATTTTAATTTTCAAATTAAATAAAAAATTTAATCTTATTATTTTATTTGTAACCTATATTTAATTTGATTTATTTTCATTATGAGAGTGTTGAATTTTTCCACTATAAAAGGGAGTGGGTTTCTCATTGTCTTATACACAACAACAACAACAACAACAAAAATAGAACTTGAAAACACTCTCTAGTTATCTCGTATTACCTTCTTATAATTTGGCAATTGGTAACGGCTTGTTTTATCGCTTCTTGTGGTCGTACCCATAGAAGGAGAACCGACTGTGAGATATAAGAATTTTATCTTGAAGTCGTATAGTGCCGTAAGTACCCATAGGAAGGGGAGACTACATGCCAGCGTTTCTAACTCTATTCTCATAATAATATTATTTGATTCATGCTTATAGTTGATAATTTATTACCCAAATCATATAATTTTTACAACAAGCACTATCTCTTATAGTATGATAAGTGCAATGCAATGTTCCACTTACCCAAACTATTAAAAGTAGATATTTGGAAGTGCTTTTAGAGTATTGAACTTAATTTTGTTAATTATTGATTATTTTAGGAAACAACTCGAAATGGATGTTGAAGGATGAAAAAGAACGAGAATTTAGTAATAAGATCGAAGGAGAACAAATTTTGGAATACGCGGTTAAAATTATCGAGTTTGGTAGTTGAAGGACCTACAATGCAAATAATGGAGGACTTGGCCTGAACCAAAAAGGCAAGTCGAGGACTAAATTGAAGAAGTGAAAAAATTTGGTCTTGCGATTGCAAAGTTAAACAAACAAGCGATCACAAACAAGCTCCATAATAGCCTACGCGATCGCAACCTCTTCTTCTATGCAATCGCATAGGCCGTATGGAGAGCCTAGATTTCTTCTCCTACTTCGATTCAATTTTTGATTCAAGACAAAAAGGGCTCAATTTTTAACCTAATAAGGCAAGTATAAATAAACTTTTTCTATTCTTTTGAGATGGACACACTCTTGAGAGTAAAAACATAATTTCATCTATAGAAACTCAATATTTTTGGCACGAATTCGGGATTTTAAAGCAGAAAGAGATATTTTGCCAAACGATTTGCAATATTCAAAGAAGAAGTTGAAGATCCATTGTTAGAATTTGTGGGGCAATTGCTCGCATTTCTTTTCTATTTTCATTGAACCCGATGATGTATTTGATATTTTCTTTGTATTTTTCTACAATTACGAACAATAAATTCTTTAATTGATAGAATGAACTATAAAACTTAGGTTATTGATGTCAAATTAAATCAAAGATTTCATGTTCATATTTATGTTTGTTAATTGCTTATTATGTGCTTGATTTAATTCAAATTTTTTTTTATCACCAATTGATGAATTTATGGACAATATAAATATTGGGAAA
The DNA here is from genome assembly GCA_903798385.1 of Fraxinus cuspidata. Lineage (NCBI taxonomy): Eukaryota > Viridiplantae > Streptophyta > Magnoliopsida > Lamiales > Oleaceae > Fraxinus > Fraxinus cuspidata. The sequence continues at coordinate 22,635 of CAIGRP010012521.1, forward strand.
TTATATATATGTGTAACTCGTGCAATAAATGACATAAATTTTGATAAGAGATCGAGATACTTATAGGTTATTCAATATTAATTGAGTTTCTGCGATCAATATGTTTGGATTTTGCTACTTGTATATAATAATTTATAACATTATGTAATCAATTATATAAATCTTGATGTACATGTAGCAAAATCCAATATGTTTGTGTATCAAAATTTATATAGAGTAAATTTGTACATATAATAGGCTTAGTTTTAGTCGAGAGGCATTTTTAACAAGAGAAAACAACCCACAACACAACAAAAGAAGAATGTTAATACATCGTGGTTCAAACCTAGTCCATTAGATGCAGTCATCACTCCAATCTTAGGCCGACACAATTGGCTCTGTTTGTTTCTCAAGCATGGTTTCTGAAAGTTTCAATCCATTGTCAAGGCTGTGCCCAAAGTTTTGTATAGGTAGTGCCTGTACTTGAGTTAAGGTGGCTCTGTCCCTATATTTAATGGAATCCACAACTTTGCAATCAAACATGACATCTATAGTTTCAAATTTGGATATAGACTTTAAGCGTGACCTAAGACATGCATATTTTGAAAATTTTTGTTTCATGCCAAGATTGCCAATATGTATTGCCATTGTGACATTTATGAAGTTGTGTAATTGTAACTTGAAAATTCGTAATACCATATATGTCTATGACATACTATGTTATGTAATTCTAACATATAAAGTTGTGTGTGTTACAGCCAATCATAAGTATTAGACATTATTTTTGTCCTATATATCACGCTTAATTCAATCTAAACTTTCAATTTTTGTCATATCTAAAACACGTCTCTATGAAAATTATGCCTTTGTGGAGAATTTTGACCAGATTTTAAGGTAGGAGACTGCAATAGGAAGTAATTTTCTCTCTCAGGATTTTAGGCCCCATTTTGAAATCCATTAAAGATGGTAATTAACCTTTATATTCGAAATTACTTACTAAACTTATATTATTTGATAATAGAGTTTTACAAATATAAATATATATGGCTAAACACTCACACAACATGGTACGCTAATAGATGGTGAGAAATAATGGTTAGTTACAAACTAATTATACCGCCTAACTTTTGAAGAAGATATATAACAATATAATTAATAATGATTAAATCATAAAATCATGATTTTGCTTCATTTTCTTAATAACAAATTGTTGCACTTATCAAGGACATTTCCGTTTCTTTAGGCCAACTTAAATAACCTTGGGGCAATTTTAGGAAAATTATAACGAATTTTATGTTAACTTTCAATTTCATAAATCAGGGACTATGAATTTTCTTTCTAGAAACAGGTACACCCCACCCCCACCTACTACAGAAACCCTAATTCTAACCTCATTTCCACCCTAAACCTCTTACAATCCCCACAGTCCCAACCCCCACGATTGATGGTTTCAAAATTTCAATTATTCCTCTTAATAGTATCATCTCTTCCGATTTCAACCACCCCCACCTTCTCTTACCCAAAAATACTTTGCTCTTTCTCAGAATTTTTGGCCTACTCTCCACCACCGACCGTGATCGAACAAAAGCGCCACCTCCTCCTCCACCGCACTCCGTAATCTGATTGATAATGAAAAGCTTCAGGAGGAAAATGGCCCGTTTAATAATATTCAGCAATTTCACAATTTATCACTGAAGCTTCGAGTTTGTCCAATGCATTTCACATATGGGGCCTTAATTGAGTGAAAGGATGTGAAGTAAGTTAGACTTCAATCTTTTAGGAAGAAAATCTGTCCCATTCTCAACAAACGAGAAAAAAATTTTACAGTATATGAACAATTAAATATAATTTCATGGAGTACTATGATGTTTACTATGAGAGATCCATTCTTTGATTCCAAAAACTACACTAATCACAAATTGTTAATAGGTTGAGTGAGCTCGGTTCATCAAGCTAGCTGCTCGTGCTTGTTTTGGAGTTAGCCAAGCATGAGCTAGCTCGTTTAAAAAATGGTTGGTGAGGCGCACGCCCCACCCATGGACGAGCTGGTGGAGCAAGTGCCCCACCAACCTTTTCTAAAATTAAATTAAATTAAATTTCTTTTAAAAGCTATTTTTTTTCTCAAGTTTAACGAATAGTTGAAATTTAGGCTAGTAAAATCAATGAATCATCGATTGAAGTATTTGAATTATCGAAATATTGGTTAAGACTCTCCTCATTTTTATAGTGTAATCCATTCGAAATACAACAATGCAATATAGAAAACATGTGTTAAACACAGTGATAAGTTTCCTATTGATTTATGACTGACTAGGGTCTAGGAGTCAAATTAACACAACATATTAGGCCACTTTACAATTTTTACAAAAAAATAAATATTAAGGTCGATGCCTATGATTGGAATAATTATTTATAAATAATTGTTTAATTCTATTCTTCAAAATAAATGGAAAAAAAGAATACAGAAACCGTGATCAATTATGCTTTAGATATTGTGAAGAAGAAGGAAATAAATATTCCGGAGAAATTATGTTTGGTATATGTAGCAAATTTCTTCTCATATTCTGGTTAACTAAACCATGGAGGTCCAAAATTCTATTTTTAGTTTTGAAACCTTCGAGACAACATGTGGAAGTATTGTGAAAAGATAGAAAAAGAAAAGAGAGAATAAAAGCCAATACACTTTTACCATTTACAACACTCTCCCTTAAATGACACGTTACAAAATATCTTCTTTATTAAAACCTTATTTAATAAAAACCCAATAGAACAAAAAAAAAAAAAAAAAAAATAATAAAAACAAAAAAAAGGA
>CAIGRP010012530.1:0-11567 GCA_903798385.1 Fraxinus cuspidata
CAGACATCTAAAATGAAAAAAAAAATTATGTAGAAAATGTAATAATTTTAACAATGTGTTTTATCTGTTTATGACATCGTACAAAATGGAGGATGATTAAATACTTGCAATAAACCATATCTTTGGAAGTATAGATAGGAAATTAAATTATCATATCTAGCTAGTTAAACACTCAAGTTCAAATACATTAAAACAACTCCCTACAAGGCTTCAAATTACCCTCTATAGGATATTAAGATCAAGCAAGTCCCTTTTCCAGCCAGAAGTATCTAAAGATGTAGAAGTGGAGCTTGTCGAAAAACACAATCAAACTATTTTCTCTTTCCCATCCAGAAATGACAGAAGCTACAAGCCACTCATGTTGACTTCAAACAGGAGATGTTAGTCTTTCATCCCCACTTTTGAGTGATGAGCTTTTAGTTTCCGGATGGTAAAGTAACTCACTTAGGCTATTAATATAACAGATTTAAGAATAGGGATATGATATGGCCCCTTAGGTTTGGAGTTTTGGTTTACATTTTAGTCACTGCCAACGTTAACTTTCATATCACATCACAACTGGATTGTTTACATCAGCTATGCTACTTTACATACTTGACAGTTTGTAGCATCAGAATGAATTTCCAGAATATCAAACATCAACATTTTCTATTAATTAATTAGCAAATAATGGAAAGTCATAAGTAGATTTATTAGCGTACATATTACAGATGAGATGGGTATCAAACCCCCCATATACTGCATAGATCATATAAAACTGAAACGAGCTTCTAAACTTATCATTATCCTCCCTGAAACAAACATTTAACACCATCAACATTTACATTATTTATAGCTTTGCCATTTTCTACAAAATTTAAAAATCGGGTTTTTGCGAGCCATGGCAGATGTGTAAAGCAGAGGCAAAGCATTGGAAGATGAAGATTTTCAAGAAATAGACCAAATAGTGTCAACCATAAACAAGGGATGACCAACAGAATTGGCTAGCAGTCAACTGGCTAATTGGACCAAATTCAATCCTTCCTGTTTGACCCAATATCATTTGTTTCCAATTTATTTGTCCTCTCTGTAAATCCATCACCACTACACTCGGATTCAAGTTCAGGTTCTAATTATTTCGATAAATCCTTTTTACATTTTCCAAAAGTGTGCAAATCGTGTGTAAGCCGGAGTATGGAAGAATGTAAAAATCTGAAAATTGGGTGAAGGTTGTATAAATTGTGCAGGTTGGTAATTTGAATATGAGGACGAGATAAAACTTAATGTGAAATGATGTAAATTATGGAAGAAACGATTGGAACTGTTGGAATTTTATGATTCAAAAGCTCTTTGAAAAAAAAGCTCTGATATTCACACATATTTTTATAGATCGAGAGGATGTGAAGGAGGAACAAAAACTTGTTTTCATATATCAGTTATTGAAGTAACCGGATATTGAATAAAGCAAAACATATTCTATGCTGGTTTTATGAACTTATAGAGGAGAAGGAATGAAGATTCTATAATATCATCCATCATTTCATTGAACATTTCCTTCTACATTTTTCATACATCTCGGCTATATACTTGTACACATAGTCAAAGATATTTTCTACCAACTATTCTATCAACTATCATACTACTCTTACACATACAAGTACTACACCATACTAACTTGTCTAACTTTACATCATTTCATAGTTAGACATTAAACCAAAAATATGCAACTAAATGTTTAACCAAAAATACAATAATTATGTGATAACAAAAATGTCACAACTCCAACAGGAACAAAGAAAACTTCTAATCCCAGAAAATTTATTCTTATAGGAATACAGATTTAGGTGTCCAGCGATGGGCGTGCGACAATGACGACGATGATTTGACGGTATGACAACGAATGGATGATAGTGGTTGACTGGTTGTGGTTTTTGATTGTGGCGGTGGGATGGGGGATGAAGAAGATGTTCACGGTTTTACTTTTTTTATTTTGTAATTTAATATTTTTTAATTGTTTTATCAAAATTCTAAGTTCAGCGACGGACTCTGTCCAATGGACTCCGATGGTCATTAAAGTGAAAAGTTTGGGGCCGTGGCCGTAAAAATGAAAAGTTAAAAGCGTATTCTACAACAAAATGAAAGATTCAAGATCTTTGCTAAAAATTTTCCCTTACATAAAGATATAGTAAATCCCGTCTAAGAGTTAAAAATAGCTTATTAATTTGATAAATGGTTTTTATCATTTCAAGAATCTTATCAAACATGCTCATAGAATTTATTTTTATTTAAATAAAAAATTTGCAAGTGGATGCAGCCGTTCGGCATATACAGTGAAATTCTTTTTCTTTTGTTCTATGATTGAGCCTCGGAGTTCACAAACTTCATCAAACACACTTGCAACTTGATCAAGTGGACTTTAAACAAACATTTTGCTGCCACAAATCACAATCCATTATCTTATCTATATTTTTAATCTTGAATTAATATAAAAAGCATTGATTAATTCAAGAATTTTCCTCAAATATCCAATCAGAATCAAGAAAAAGCTGTATTGACAAATCATTTGTTACCTCTTATTAGAATGTTGTTAATGTCGCAAGACTTGAAACAGTCCCATATAACATTTAGCTATATAATAATCAAGTCATGATATTTGCATAGGATAGGATATTTTTCCAAATGAATTTTATATCCTTCGGATGCCATACAAAATATTATCGTTTCCTTGGCCATATTCCACAATTGAAACAGAGCTCATGCACAAAACCCTAATCCTGTCTTACTGTCTAATCTCTTCGCTTTTGTGAAATTAATTTGAACCCATTTAATTTCTAATCAAGGTAAGGAAACCCACTTAATACAAAAACTATCTTGTTTCGAATTTGAGGTTTTCTCGATTCTCCATTGTTGGCAAAATTAGGGATGACCTTGTTCTAGATTCCACGGTAAATTACACCTCCCCTTTTGTTTATTTCTTTCTATTTAATTCATTTTCAGTTGAGTATTTATTGAAAATATAAAAAAGCCATGCTTGATAAGTGATTCTCAGATATTTTAATAGTTGTTTTTAAGTTTTGAATCTGAAGCAGAGTTTCAATCTTGTGCATTTTACTTGTACTCTTCTTTTTGGGATTCATTCTGTCAGTTTGCTTACATTTATTTTGGGCCTAATAAATGTTGGATAGTATTGATTGAAAGCATTTGTCATGTCAATCTCCTTGTTCAAAAGCGGGCATTCTTGATTATAAAGATAAAAGATAATAGCAAATTAACGCTGAAATACAACTAAGTTTTACTGAGTTTGATAGGTTTATTCTAACTCTAATTAGATAGCTGTGGATATAGGGGAAAGCAAAGAACTACTTTGGCATGTCTCACTTGCTAAACCAACTTATAAAATGAAGTCTAATTGAATAAATGGTGCTATTCTACAAGGAATTTTCCATAAAAAAAATTACGGAATAAAAGGAAATACACAAAAGGGTTCTTTTCATTAGTTACCATATTTCTGATTTCTTTGCTAAGTCTTTTCCGTATTGGAATTGGTTTCTCTAAAGTGATTTTTGTGTATGATTTAGTAACAATCAATCTAGGTCATAAATATTTGAAGGAAGAGTCAAATGTTACTAGTAATTTAGTGGATTTCCAGTGAGGCTCATAAAAGAAAAAATTTCCTCTATGTAGTGACTTGTCAGGGTTAATTACGCTAATGGTTACTAAGTAATTATGTCAGTGCTCACTGTAGTTATTATCTTACGGTAATATTAATTCAAGTTTTTAAATGTTGCACTAATAATTATTCGGTCAAAAAAATTAACAATAAATCCTGTGTGGAACCATTAAGTGCTAACGTGTTACCAAACTACCTTATATATTATGCCAAGTCAGCAAAACTGGAGAATTATGAATTGAGTATTGAAAATATTCCGATAAAAATGTAATGTATCTTTAATTTTGATCGAATTTTTGGACTTAAAGCATATAGTGAACTCCTATTTTGTTTTTTAACTACGATTCTTGATGATTTGACATAATAAATAAAGGAGTTTGGTGACGTTGGCACTTAATAGTGCTACTTAGGATTTAATGTCAATTTTTTGATTGAGTGACCATTAGTGTAACAATTAGATACTTGGTGAGTTACCGTAAGAAAATAACGTCAATAACCATTGGTGTAATTATCAAACTTTAGAGACCATTGTCATAATTAACCAGATTCGTCACTATGGAAAATGAAAAGAGTAAATCTGAACAGTTGATTGCTTGGAGCTAAAGCAAGATGCAATCTGGACTTCTAAATTTATTGGTATAGTCTATTCTCGATTTGCATATATTCGTCTTTTATTTTAGCACTGTCATTTATATGCCATTCCAACTTGAACCGATTGATGTATATCCTTTCCAAGATTTAATGATTATCACTGCAAATGCATCTCTCTGCTCCATGTTCATTCTAGGTTCTTGCTTCTTTAGCTTGATGTGATTTGTGAAATATCAAGTGAAATTTCATTTAACCATCTTAAATATATTATTTCCAGTCTTAAGCGAAATTGAAGGAGCATGCTTAGAATTGCATGAAGCATGCCATTGATGAGTTCCTTTTTGACGTATGGATGAACGTATAGAGGGAAACTATAAATTTGGTGATCGGCATACTAGTGATGTTGTAATATATCTGAGAAAAAAGAAAGGAAGACCGGAAGTCTTCTATTCACATTCTTTCATTCTCAAAAGCAACAGCAAATATTTTGCCGATAGACTTTCTGATCCAAGCTCTTGTTCTTATATATACATTGAGTGCTCAGAATTTGATTACGATCTCCATGTTGAACTTCTAAAGCGTCTATATCTTCCAGCAGACTCACTGTTGGATTCCTGGGACTCAGTTCGATATGCTCTTGGTATTCTTCGGGTGGCTGTCGCTTTACACTGTGAAGGAATAGTAGACAGCTGTATTCAATACCTGGAGGCCATTCCTTGGGAAGACAGTGAAGAGGACGAGATCTTGAAAGTAGTTTCACAACTGGGTCCAATAGCCATGCCCATATTGGCGAGGATCCAACCAGTCAATTCAAGTGCAACAAAAGAGGTTTACATCTCCGCTATACGTTTTGCCTCTTCCGTTGATGATCTGTGCCCTCCATTTGGAGACGATCTTAGAAATTCAGCCCAAGAACAAGTTGAATACATGCTTGGTGATGATGATGACATGCCGTTTGTTATAGCTGATGACGAGGTAAAATTGGAGACTGGAATTGGTTTGTCCAAGATTTTTTCTTCATTTGAAAAGGAACTATCCTTCTTATTGGAATCTGATGTAGCAGTCGAGCTAGCAGAGAACAAAATAATGCGTAGGTCATCTGATCTGGAATGGATGTGCAGTATTCTGCCCAAGATGGATCTAATGAAGGATTTTGTTGCCAAGTGGGTGGATATCTCTAATAAATTAATAGCCATTCTTGAAGCCCAGAAACTTGATTCTGTCATGTGGTGTTTAAAACTAAAGCTGATAGAAGTGACATCAAAAGTATTGGATTCAGTGGGATATGGAAATGTAATTCTTCCAGCTCCATCCCGAGTGCTACTGCTAAAATCATGGCTTCCTTACATAAGGAAACTGAAGCCCATTCTCGATTCAATGAGCAACAAGGATATTGCATTTGCTTACACGATGGATGAAGACCTTTGCCAGAGCATCGAAGGGGCAATAGTGTCGTTAATTTCAGCACTACCATCAGATGACCAAGCGGACATTCTTGCCGACTGGATGGACACTGAACAGCTAAGATACCCCGACCTGAGTGAGGCTTTCGAGGTATGGTCTTACAGAACGAAGTCTGCTAAGAGAAGATTAGAGGAGGGTTTGGACAATTGATAATGCTGCTGCCAGCCTCTGATAGATGACTCCTAGTTTTTGTTGTGTGATTGATTGTTGATGCACTATTGCAAACTTCCAATTTTGCTGCTGTATTATCTTGACATTAGCATGATTTAAATTCTACTTCATTTCCTAGCAGTTTCCGAACTTCCCGTTAGTTTTTTGGTCTAAACTAAAGATTGCATAGCAACAATTGACTCTTGTAATAATTCTTGCGTCAGACAATGCAAGAGCTCCCTATCAATGAGCTCAATCAATTGTACAAACCGTACAAGCATAAACATATGAAACAATAAAAAAAAACGTGGAGAGTGGAAACACAAGAGACCCAATATGCTCTCTATCCTCTTGAAATTTTGACACTTCAAGGGGACAAGGAGATGTGAGCAACACATCTAGACTTGAAACGCAACTCCATGAGATGGAGTTTGTTAAGAGAGGTACATTCTTGACTTCGTAAAATAGAAAAGAAAGTTGCATACTTTATAGATTAATTGAATTAGATAAATCTCTCTCCAACACAGCATAACCTTCTAATTTAGAAGGTCCATGTGTTAAGTTGCAATATGAGGTCAAAAGGAAAAATGGGGAAAAAAATAAAGGTAAAAAAATAAAAATTGGGGATAAAAGTGCAAAAATTGGTGTGTTAATTGTTTACAATCACAATTCTTTGTAGCATTTTGCTTGGCGGTTTATTTCCAATCACAATTCTTTGTAGCATTTTGCTTACAGATAAAATTGGCATGTTAATTGTTTCACCATTGCCTAACTTTGACAAAAAGTTTTCCTAGGAAAGATTATCAAAAAAGTTTTAGAAGTATTGTGATATGGTGTCTGTCATATTTATACGGGCAATGGTGCGCGTTTCTGATTGTTTTCTAAGTTGTGGATATCGAACAGCAAGATTTAAATAACTTACAGGAACTAAACTAATTTATAAGCAGTTGTATGAAAGTGTTCATTTCAAGTTTTAGATGTGCTTTCTTTATCTTTTTGCATGCTAGAATGTGCTTAAATTATCAGTAACTGTGGTGAATTTTTTGATCGGCATTCAGGTTACATATCAGTGCTTTCACTGGAAGAAGGGAACACCATTGGCAGATGATCAAGGTATCTACAATATGTTGACTTGGTGGGAGCAAATATATAGTGGCAAGAATATATCTGCTTTGAGTGGTCATGTCAGTGACCATTGTCTTTCTGTCCAATTTATTTCGAAAAGAATATATCTGCTTTGAATCAAATTTATGGGTGCCTTGCTATGGATAATTCATAGGATAGAGTCTTTGAACTATTGCCAAGCAATATTGCTGTTTGGCTTTTCTCATCAGGCTTCAAATGCTTAATGGTTACATCAAAAACATGTTTTTATCATCGAAACTTTAGAATATAATATCTCCAGCATTGAGATTCTGTGAGCCTATGGAGAAATATCCAAGGATCTTATCAGATATTTATTTCCTAGCGCTTTTTGGCTAGTGACATAATTGGTTGAGTTGGTGAATGTTCAGGGGCGGATCCAGACAACAAATATTTACTTACTGAGAAACAGCCTCAGGAGGATAAGTTATTTTCTGGTACGTTCAAATTTCTTTTCCAGGTCCACCTAGAAGTTCTTGATGTCTTAAGTAGTCTTTTATGCACATGCTAGCCCCTGTTTGTCCCCCTTTAACACAAAACTTTTTAATTCTTATACTTATTTTCAACCACACATTTACCCAATGAAATATTTGCACGTAAAGCCAATACTTTTCTCTACTTTTTAACCATGCGTTCTCCGAAAAATCACTATTCAAAACTCCATTTTTTCAAAATAATGGCCATCAAACGGGCAATTTTTAATTTCACTTTTATGTTGCTACTTTTCTGGGGGTATGTTCAACAAGGCTTCGTTTGCCGAGATATTTATTCGTTTCTTGATAATTTCATTAGCATAACGTGTTCTGATATGTAATTCTGTTTTTCCACTTAACCATTGCTTTCATGTCACAATTTATTTATCTTATTTCGTGACATGACATTATGTTTCTAGTGGATTCTTATGGCAAGCATGGATTATGGTATAATACCTTGTTCCTAATACTGTAAGTGAACTGTATACAAATGACCTTGTTTTTCATGTTCAAATGTTGCTTGTCTAAAGATATATGCTCATAGATAGTAAACTAATCAAAATTATGATGCACTTGCAATATTTCTATGGTCTTGGTTCTACATATGATTTGTGGAACTTATTTTGAAGCTCTATGTAACATCGCTTCACAAGACACTAGAGCACAGAGAGTTTTCTGATGTTCCTGTTTTAGTGACTGCTACGATAGATATGGCCTAACAATGTATTGTCCTTGGATCGGGAATGGACTTTGTACTTCTCATTATTCTTGATTCATTGAAGTACCAATCATTACACATAATAATGGTATCAATTATTTATATTAAGTAGAAATAAAATCTCATTATATCTAAAAGAATTCAACATCATTACTTGGAGCTTTTTGATTCAATTCGAATTCTTGATTAAACTATTCAAGTGATATTAACTTAATTCAAAGCCTTGTTGCTATTCAATGATATGTAAAAATCTTGTTCTACATTTCCAGTTAATGTTTTTCCGAACTTATTATGGACCGCCACCGGTATCAGATTATTCGACCTTGTCATGGTTATTTTAATATTCAGGCATCAAACATGATTAAAACATGGTCAATGATTCTTGAAATTTGTGTGTAGTAAATTTGTTTCTTATTTGGTAACCAGCCATTGCACTTGATTTTAAATTTGTGTAATGTGAGGCTAACTTTTTTTACTATTAAGTTTCTGAGTATTAATTAATAATTAACCACTAACTATTTTGTACTTCATGTGCATGGTTGTTTTGAACATATACGAATTAGGGGTGAACTGGAACAATTTAGTTAAAACTCTGCTCATGTTTACCAATCTCATTTGAGAAAGTTTCAATAGCTAAATAAATCTGGCTTGAACTTTTTTGGTAGGTTGTAAATTAGCTGAACTTATCGCAATACAATCGGGAGTGATGATTAAGATAATATTTAAGAAAGTGTGAAGCTGCGCTCAAATTTGGCTCAGTTCAAGCTCATCTTTTAAAGACGACTGTTAACCAAATTTAAACTCAATATTAAATTTTCAATTTTGTTAAGAAATCATGCCAAGTTTTTTTGCTCCGCTTGACTTGTTTATCCTTCAGGCCATACGGTATATGGTGAAAAACACAATGGTGATACACTATTTGATATAAAGCATTTCACGGTGTTCTAAAGTGTTGAATTTCCAACTTGTTAACCATTGTTTAGGCTGCATATTGACCATCCTCTTCCGCACATTGCCTTCCATTTTCTTGCATTTCTGTTTGTCTCAGTCAACAATTAGATTCTCGAGGTTTTGCTTTATATTACTCTGTATCTTGCCCATAAAACTAATTTTTTTTTCTGCAAGCTGATCGATAGAATTTTTAGCACTGATTTCACGAAAGAAATATATATTGTTTGTTGTGCTTCTGATGGTTTTTGACTTGCCACTTTCAGAGAAATTTCTTTGACTGGAATCTATTCATGCTCATTTTAAGGTTTTATATGGCAGATACTTGATAGCATCACACACTACAGATTATCAACACCCTATGCTCTTCTTCAACACACTAGCAGCTTTCGTTCTGGTGGTTGCCAAGTTCCCACATATGAACAAATTTCGTATATTTGGAATCAATGCTGATCAATGAGCTCAAATCCATTAAATAAACCCATTACAGGTTTTCTCTCAACTAGGATATTTTGATTTATCCTCTTGTACTCATTATCAGTGGCGGCCCTGACTATAGGCAGGTAGGCGATTGCCTAAGGCCCCGCTTTGACGAGGGCCCCGAATTTTATAAGATTAATTGGTTGGTTGAAGAGAAGCGAAAATTATATTAGTGAAATTATTTAAAATAGAATTGTCATATGCAAACATAAGAAATTAATAAAAATTAAAAATACAAAAATCTTTAAAATATATATATATATAAATGACCTAAATTTTATACTCATATTTATTTATCATATAAATATATCACAACCATAACTTTCTATTTCTATGACTAATTTGACCATTTATCTTCCAAACATCCCTTTTCTTTTTCTTAACCAAATAAAAAGTTTTTTTTGTCTCTTCAAATTCCACTCCAACAGTCACCTACCATTAAAGGGGCCCATATTTGAAATTTGCATAAGACCCCCAAAATATTCGGGCCGGCCCTGCTCATTATCATTATTATATTCCAGCAATCTTCTTGTTCCTTCCAAGTTCTAAGCTATGTGAGACATTTTTTGTTTTACAGTGAAGACTATGTTGTTGTGGGCAATACACATTCTCTTGGTAGAATTTTCGGATGGAGTTTCTATAAAAGCTTGGGAGAAATCTGCATTAGAGTACATGACCTTCTGCAAAATGGTAGATGAACCTTCATGTCTTTGATGCAACTTTCTCAGTTTTAACATTTGGACAGGTTTCTATAAAATAAAAAAAAAGCTCGTAGTTGGACAGGTTTGTCATGAATAATGATCTCCAGGGAAGTGCCCAACGAATGCACATTGATCTTGTTTTATCCCTCAATTAATGAGAATAATGTATGGTACGTTTGGCACGCAGTAATTAAACTTATAGTGCATAAGATTTTCACACTTTTTTTGAGTAGAGAAGATGATGGATGACAAATTAAGTATTGATTAGCTGTAAAGAAATCACTGCACATGGAGAGCAGTTGCATTGCCGTGTAATTTTTAATTTTTCGTGGTCGTTAAGTTGCACAACAACTTTCTACAGTAGAGCTATGAATTAAGCTGTTTTACACTCACCAAGCACAGACACAAGAAACACAACCATTTTCATTTGTTTTTTTTTTTAGAGTATATTCAGGGTGAAACCCTGAACCAGATATTGGAAATCTTGACCTAGCTCAACGTACGTAACATTTGTGCAAAGCTAAACATTTCGAGGCGTCTGCCCTCATTCATTTCCCTTAAATACTTCAAATATTAAAGGATATTTGTTTTGAAAATTTGAAGTTTTATAACCCATACTCGGTGTTGAAGAGAAATTATTCATTGATTGTTTCATTTTCTAGTCTCCGTTTATGTCAATCACCAAAGAGGAGAAATAATTCATCGATTTCATTTGACTGGTATTGCTACAATGTATGTAGCCACTGATTGTGCACACCATCTGAGTGCATATTCGATATGTTGTACGGGTATGTTGTATAGACATGAGAAAAGAATAATTGAAGAAACACTGAAAACTCTAATTTCGACTCTCATATAGGCATTTGAGATTATATGACCTTGGTTATGTACCTTACATCAAGCATATAATACGCATAATAAACAAAGTTTTAGTTCTTTTTCTTGTGTAACACCATACATTACTCTTTAAACCCGTTACTAAACACGCCAGGGCTAATTTTACAGCAAAGAACCACATATAAAATGCTTAAACAAATCTCAAAACTTGAGGTCTAGACCTAGATGGATTTTGGGGGACGGGCATTATTACTTGGACTATTCTGCTTGAACAAGGCCAACGTAGGCCTTGTTCAAATAGTAGGGTCCTTATTCTTGAGCGCACGCACTTCCCTAGGGAAATGTAACCCTAATAATCAAATAGAGTAGGGTTTGTCAGGCAGGCTCGGCCCTGGCCCAAGGCGAGTAAGGCC
>CAIGRP010012565.1:497-12866 GCA_903798385.1 Fraxinus cuspidata
AAAAAAAAAAAAAGACGGGGCAAGCCCCCGCCCCGCACCTACCCCACTGCCATCCTTACTATTGGGGATGGAGGTTCAGTCTGAGCCTCGGATGAGGGGGGAATTTAGACACTGAGATTCTTAACGGTATACTTGAATATAAAGCTTATTATACTTAAAAAATTTTAATAAGGAAAGAAAATCTCAACTAGTATTCTTCTAAGAAATATAAGTGTACTTAATGTGCTTGAATAAAAAAAAAGAAAAAAGAAGAAGAAGAAGGAAAAACTTACAACCAAAATATTACAAAATTGTGGGAAGGGGGAGGATATGATTTTTTTATGAATTTTTTTGTCTAATTTCGATTCATTTACAGATAAGGGTAAAATTGTCCTTTCAACAAAACATAAGCTTGAAAACTAAGATATGAGTAAAATAATCCATTTAGTGCTCAAGTGCTACTGAGTTGTAATGATTGGGGGATCAAAATGCTCCGTTTTGAAGGTGTGCAGTAGACAACTATGCTACAACTTACCCTTTATATTAATTAATTCTTCCATGCGCTAGAATTTTTTACAAGATCAATTTATACGATGATAAAATGACATCTCGATATCATAGGGGTATCAATATGGGTGAGTCGACCCAAATAAAACCACTTGCATCCAATCTCATGGCCTAAACTAGCCTATCTAAAGTATGACCCGAACTTAGTCCATAATATCTTTTAAATTTGAAGATGGAATTTGCATTCAATCCGTCGATATTGTGCATTAGGCATTTGGTCCAATTCGTCATTTTTTGATATGTAAACAATGTGAAATCTAGCCAAAAAGAAAGATTGTTTAAATAATATGTTTGTGTTGGAAAATTGGGTTTTGATTAGTTCGTTTGACCAATTATTTTAGAGGGTTCCGTTAGTTGGACAAAATATTTCTTTGGTCAAGTGTGTTCTACTCCATAAGTAGATTAATGTGACGTATTTATTTTCTCAAAGCTAATTTAGGGTGAATGAGAAATTAAGACCAAAAGATGACCACTTGAAATTGAAATAAATTGGAATAAAAATGGGTGAAAAATTAGAAAAGTGTCAATCCCAATTAGGAAAGGTAGAAGAAAATAAATCACTTTATATTGCTCAAGCTTGGGACTTGGATTTGGACCCAAGGGATACCAATAGTCTTTGAAGAAGAGAGAACCTACATGTTAGTATGTTGGGCCAAAGCCCACACGCGCACGCCGCCCCCATCCGTCCGACCGACACCGGCCTGCTCGGCTCGGCATAGCACGACACGGTCAAAGGTCACGGGTCGTGGACTTGTGCTAAGTTGATATATATATATTTGGTAAAATAATAATTGATTTATATTAAATAATATATTTAATTTATATTTTTTTTTGCCCGATTTTTCTGTGCGTGACACGTGAATTCTTATAAAAAGACGGTTGATGGTTGAACCTGTTCAGAAGGTTTGTGTCTGTTGGAAACACAACTTTTCGACTGTTGTATCTTTTGGACACAACCTTTCAACTTCTATAAATTGACCCTCATACCCCGGTTTTCATTCACACAAAAATCATTATGATTTTTCTTCCAAAATTAATCTTTCGTCCCTGTATCCAGCCTCGAATTATTATTTTCGTGCATTTTAGTCCTCGAATTTTTTGATAGATCGGAACACTAGTAGGTTCGTCGGATTTTATAATTTATAGTGCTACTATTACAAGTCGAGGTCTATGTATCTTGGGAAACGAGTGCCGAAATACTGACGCATCAGTGCATGGCATTATTGTTCATTTTATTGTTGCCTCGACCATAAATATTCTATATCGTTCATTTTCTGCACGATGTTATTCTGCCAAAATCTATTTGCGGTGATATTATTACTTGCCACCTTCCAACAATTTACAACTTACACATTAATAGCGTTAGAATTAAAAAATTGCATTAGAAGTTAAAAATAAAGAGTTATTTCCAAGCGCACTAGTGCGACCGTTCATTATAACAAAATAATTCATGAACTACTTAGATTGAGTTTGACTAATTTCGATATGATCTTTTAACATGATGGATAGTCCCGCTCGCAAGGAATCATGAGATCTTTTTCGTTGCTGACTTGGATGATACTAGGTGGTCCCCATCTTGACATCACTATATTAGTTACAAAAAGTCAATTGTGTAATCCAAAAATCACATTATCACAACTTGCATAAAGCATCTTATGCGCAAACATGTGTACTAGACAGCATGAACGAATCTAAGATCGGTAATCACAAGTCAAGTTAAAAAGTCAAAAAAAAAAAAAAAAAACAAAAAAAAAAAAGGAAAAAAAAAAAAAAGTAAAAAAAAAAAAAAAAAAAAAAAAAAAAGGTTAAATATGAATTTTTTTTTTACATAATTTTTTTTCTCCCTCAAAAAAATCAGTGGGCTGGAAACTGGATCGAGCTACAACCAAGCCCAGCCCGGCCCTGTCTAGTCTCCCGCTCACCCCCACATCCATCCCTGCTAGATAGTATATTTATAGTCATTTATAGTCCTGATATGTAGTCATATCTAGAGTTTTGTCATCCTATTTTTAGCTTGATTAAAGCTGCTGTATTAATTGAATTAATGTAAATTTAGTACATTATGATGTTCACAGCGCACCTATGCATTAATTCGATTAAAAAAGTGATTATATTGGAAGTATTAGGAAAATTTAGTGGCTAGCAGAGGCGGATACATGCATAGAGCTCGACCGGACTACAATCGGTATCCGCCCTTGCAAATGTCCACTATGTTCTTAGTTTTTTTTTTTTTTTTAGATAAATCTATGTACATTTATATTGCAGCCGTGTCCAAACTCACGGTTGGATCCGTCACTAGTGGCTAGTAGTATCCTTTAGGGACCATAACTAATAGGATATCATAAACTTTAACTATAATGAACTTTAGCTACAACTTTAGGGACCAAATATTTAACCCTATTTAATCTTGTAGTGTTAATGCTACCATACAGGTTATAATCACGACCGTTGGATATGAAATCTGGTGGAGGTAGGGTTTAATGCATTGAAATGTGGTTTCTAAATCACATTATGTGATGGATTCAATTAAAGATGAAATTATAGATACATTTAATGACATTTAGTACCACCTAAACAGGTGTTGTAATACTTGTGATACTAAGTGACATTACTTCGTATTTAATAGGAGATTTATTATTACAAGTGGGATTATTGAAGGAATAATGTTATTTATTAAACAGTGAATATAAACACCGGTTTAAATGGTAGTGGACCCCATTGCCACTAAGACGGGTGCTTGTCTTCGTTGCTCATAAATAACATTATTCTAATTGAAGTGATTAGCAATCTGTACACAACGAAAATAGAGAAAAATTTATTTGTTCGAACATCTTTCTTTGTTAGACTAATTTGCATGACTTTGCTCTTCATCGTCCGTGAGAGGTGAAGAAAACATATTATTTGAGATTCAAGGGCCATGCTCTTACTTCCTTATACTGCAATGAAACTTGTATAAAAAATGGACTTAAGAGTTGAGGCAAGTGTACACCCTGGCAAAGGGGCACATCTAACTTGCGTCTGCACAAGTTGTTGATTTATATCAACACTACGCTATCTTATTTGATCATTTTGTTGAATTATTTTTTAGATATGTGAAAATAACAATAAATTTAGAGTTTTTTTAATCTTCCATGCAGTAGAATTTTTAATAAAATATTTACTATGATATAAACTGTGTTCTAAACAGCGTGAAGCGTGGTTAGGCGTGGAGACAAAACTTCAAACTTTACGAACTTAAGCAAGGTTTAGGTGTCAAAAAACGTTTTCTTATTTTTAATATTATTTTACATTTTTAAACATGTGAAATCATTTAATAATAAAAATAATGTATATCAAACATCTAAAATTATAAAATGTTATATTTACTTAATAATGTAAACATTGTTCCATTTATTTCGAAATGCAAAAATTAGAATATTTTCATTGTTTCAATTTTCAACTAAACAATTTCAACTTAATAGATTTATATGAATTTCATACATGCTTTTGGAGTTTGCAACAAAATAACGAGTCACAAGATCATAATTACATAATGTAGATATCATAATAATTTAAACTTATTTATCTATTTAGATAAAGTCATTTTTAACTTTTGTATAGATAAAATCTTTTAAAAACTTGAAATTAAAGTCAAATGAAAAGTTTTTAAAAAATAAAAAAATTAATAAACTAAAGTCAAATAAATGATTTTTTAGAAAAAGAAAAAAAAAACTAATAAAGAGCAATTAAGGAAAACGAAAGAGGGAAAAGAAAAAATTCAATCATTTAGAAATTGGATAAAACAAAAAGCGTCTAGGCGTGAAGCGAAACGTTTTGTCCAAACTTCGAATTTAGATGATATTTGGAAGCCGTGTAGATAGGGATGGCAAAAAAACTCGGGCGGCTCAGGCTTTGCTCGGAAAAAGCCCGAGCCCGGCTCCACCGAGCCCCAAGCTTGGGCCGAGCCAAGCCCCATTTGGGGGCATCGGCCCAAGCCGGGGCCGACCTGTTTAATATAAAAAAAAAAACATAACTTGTTAGCTGCCTGCACAAGGCTACTAGGCAGCAAGTTACTGTCTGCTTGTGCAAGCAGCTAGCAACCTTTGCAGGCAACTAAAAATAGCTGCCTGCTTTGTGCAAGCAGCTATTTAAAAAAAAAAAAAAAACAATCGATCGGCCGGCTCGGCTCGGCTCGAGCTCGCCCCGCTTTCGGCTCGAGCCTCATTTTTTCGGCCGTGCTTTTGCTCGGCTCGATTCGGGCTCAAAAAAGTTCGATCCAAAAAAAGCTCGAGTCGAGTCCGAGTTTCGAGTTCCGACTCGGCTCGACTCGTTGACATAGTTACGTGTAGACGAGCTGTTTAAAACATTGAGTATGACTATATCTCCACTAGGAGTTCTGAAAGTGAATGACAATACCAAACCTACTGGCTTGCATCCAGTCTTGTCTCAGGCACATCATAGGTCAGAACTAGCCTATTGAAAAGTATTGGATAGGGATTAGCAAGTACCGTCTTTAAAATTTGAGGAATGTAGTGACACAGATTCGTCAATATTGTCGGCTAAGCTAGTCCAACCCATTGCTTTTTATTAGTTTTCAATATTTAAAAGTGGACGCAAAGTCCCAGTATTGATTTCACGATAAATAAATTTATAGCATAGTTATCAATTAACTCTGACTCTAATCGAATTTAAAACTACAATAGATAGGTTATGTGATGGGATTAACAACCTAAATTAACTAATTATCTAACCTGATTTAAGTGATAGGAAGTGTTTATGATTAATTGATTAATCAGTAAAGCACTAGAATCCCTTAACATCAGTTTCATAATTTGACAATAACTATTTGATATGAAGATCAATATTCCTTTAGAGATCAATCGGACTTACTACCACACATGATCGGGCAATATTTCTATCCCAAAATCAAATATGTAAAGATGAATTAAAAACAAAATGACACCAATTTGATGATGCAAGAGTTAGGCAATTATTCTTAACGTTTATTGAACCTTACAAAGACTATTACAACATGCTATATTCCCTTTTCTTTCTCTTGAATATCAAACATACATCAAATCAATTAGTGATCTATCAATTGAAAGCATAATAAACAATCAACACCAAACAATACTTTTAATGTTAAAATTATATAATTCATATCAAAATATTAAAATATCTTATTCAACGTTATCCTATCATCTAAAAAACTAGCCAGACATTATATGATTACAAGGACACGAATTAATTGTATACAACGTCACTTGAAAATGAGGATTTGGGAAGAAAGATGGAAAACTCCTGAACCATGAATTTCTTCAACGGATCTTCAATTCTCCCTTTATGTCTTTTTCTTCTTCAATAATTCCAAGCAATAATTGTGTTACAGATATAATAGATAAATGTCTTGCAATAACAGTTTTTTCAAGGCTTGAATAAATATCTCAATTCCTTTCCAATTGGCTCTTTAATTATGTAAAATTTGTGTATTTGAGCCTCCAAACTTCCTCTATCGCTTCCATTCTCTTTGCCTCCTTTATTTGTAGATGAATATACAACATATCTATAGGACAAGATTTAGCTTGCTCCAAATCCATAGAGACCCCCTAATAATGACTAACAAAATAGCCTCTTTATTAGTACAAGTCTCAGCACCTTTGTTCGTCTCCTTATATTTAGCCTTCTCTTTCTCTCAGCTTTCTCCAGTTTTCTTTGAAGAGTATCACACCTCTTCTCCAAGGATTGAACCTTCTTATCCAAGTTATAAGCCCGCAAAATGCAAACCTCGTATATCGCTTGCTAGTCATAGTATAATACGGCAACTCGCATCAGATGGGCATCAATCACTTTTCCCTTTGTGCGGGGTAATCTCCTCTACCAATCTATCCCAAGAGTAATTAAATTAAGTAAAGATAGATATCGTAGTTCGAGAAACAAAGGGAGCAAGCATAGATCGGACCCTCAAATCTAACTTCCCATTTAGGCGAGGGCTAAATAAAGACTTGAAATTTAGGGTAAATTCCCTAAGGGAATAAAAAATTTTAGGATCTGGATTTTGCTCAAACCCACCTGACATTTTTCTCTTTCTTTTGAAAGGATCCCTAAAACGCGTAGGCGAAGAAGGATGTATGGTCTCCAAGGGTAAAAACCCTCAAGCAGAGATAGCAGCAACATGGACTTCAATCCCCATGCCACTGTGAGGGCAAAGGTAGTTTGGTCGCACCTTCGACCACCTGCAAAGGGACATTTCTAGCCCCAATAGATCCTTCAAGAGCTTAATCCTTAGGCGGGCAAGACATTGAAGTCCTTCCGGCTTTGGGGCCTTAGAGAGTTTGCATTAAAGTCAATCCGCGCTACAAAAGAGAACAATCTCTTTGCTTCAAAAATCTCAGGACTTAAGCCAAGAATGGGCACGAAGATCAGTAAGAGCCATACTCCAAAGAGGACCTAGTTGTTTACCTTCAACCATACAGTGAAATAAAACATCAAAAAAAAAAAAAGAAAAAGCAAAGAACTAACAAAGGTTTAAAACTTACTACATTCACCATTATATCGATGCATAATAATCGAATTCCAAGATCATTGCGTTGAAGTCTCCAATTTCCTCGAGTAAAGAAAAAAACATTATTTCCAATTATGTACCTTGTTAGGGGTAATTATAAATTTTGGACATGATTTGAGAACGAGGGGAAAGATAATAAATACCCTTTTCGGGAGTTTACCTTCTTACCCACCTTGTAGAATGGTAAATAAATCAAAATACATCCAAAGATAGCTCCCTCTCTAGACTTGCGAAGCTCCACAACATGAAAGACCCAACCATATTGTGTGTTTGACCGACTGTAATTTTTCCACGAGTATGATCAAATGGCCCATGTTAGTCCGTGGAACCTATAAATAGATATCCTCTTTCGATGGATTTCCTTCTTACTTTCCTATTATATTTTTTTCTCAACAGCTATGTCTTCTCAAAGCGATTCCCAGAATGTCTCCCAAAGATCCAAGGTTGAAGATTCTCGCTTAAGAGATTTATCTTTTGATGTTTCTTCTTCTTCTTCGGAAAGGTCTCAATCTCTCGTAGTGCAATCCTGCCTTTCGACGAATCCTTCATCTTCCAAGGCCGTTCCAATTCTTCCAAACCCTAGTGGCAGTGTCTACCCATAAATTATCTAGGTTCGGGAAATTGACTGTGAGAGAGGCCTTTGAGGCTCCTGAATTTTTTTTAATATCTCTAAGAGAGATTTGGTTAATATTAGGGACCATTTCAGCATCCCTGGTGAAATATAATTGATTTGTCCTAAACAATATCGAATTCCAGTCTGTCCCTTTTGTGCGAGTGTAGTGATCCATAAGTGATCGATGGGGATGGGTCTTAGGCTTCCCTTTCACCCTTTCTTTTGTATTGTTCTTTCTTCTTTCAATATTTTTCCTACACCACTTACCTCGAATGGATCCATATGGCCAGATCATTTTTATTGTGGAACATTGCTAGGGTGAGGGAGGAACTTCCTCCGAACATTGGCGAGGGCAACCACGCTCCCTCAAAAGGGTTACTATTACTTTACCCTTCACTCATCCAAATCGTACCACAAACTTCTCACTATACCCAATAAGATTCATGAATGGAAAAAGAGCTTTTTTCTTTGCTTGTTGAAATTGGGGGATGCAGCCTAACGATCCTCATCTTGACGTGACAATACCCTGCTATTACAATAATTCTAGTAAATGCCTTGACTTTTTAGTGAATACTCTGATTCTTCTATGGTTCGTGTATGCTACTAGGATTTATTATATGATGTTTGCGGAGAAAAATTGTCGGCCCCTTTTCAAGGTCAAACCCTGAAGGACCTACTCTCTTTAATGGCACCTATTTTTGAATTAGGTAAAGAGGTTCACAGTGTTGAGGGGCTATTAAGCTTCTCCAAACCAAATTTCATGCCAGTAGATTACAAATCATTCTGGGAGAGTTGATGCTATTTTTCCTTTGTTTAAAATATCTTTTATATTTTAAAAGTTTTTATTTTATCTATTTTTTCTAAGGTGCGAATAAATATGAGTATCTCACCTTCGACGACCCTTAAATGCAGAAAATCTATTGCTGCTGTGCTTCTAAGAAATATCCACATAAGGGCTTGAAAATTACTAAAGGAAAGTCTTCGCGGTTTGTTGATACTTCGCCCTAGCAAATCCAGTCACATACTTCTTATTGGAATTTGGGTGTGACCCGAAGTCATTTGTTAAAGTGTTTGAAATATTGAAGAATTATAATTGAAGTGCACATCAATGAGAATTCAGTTTGGAATGATATAGGAGTCCTATATCAAGTTGAAGTTATATTTTGGAAGCCCATTAAGAGTTGAAAATTAGTATTGGACTTGAAGAAGAGTTCGAGATGGAGAAAATAACTTGGAGCAAAAATCGGAGGTGGGCGTTGTGGCGCCACCTGTTCTGTTCCCTTTTTTTCACGTTTTCTTCTCCTATTTCGTTTTGGACTCGATTTTTTGGCATCATACTTTATCAATAACTTTACTAAGAGTGTTTGGACGTCTCCTACATTATCCCTATAAATACTAGGCTCTTCTATACAATTTTGTAGTGTGAGGAAATTGATTATTAGAATTATAGGATCTATTAATGTAATCTTCTCCCTTTCTTCATTATATTGAATCAATAAAATTTCTTAACTTCTCTACCATATTTTTGTCTTCTCTTATTCTTTTGTTCTTGATCTAATATTTCATATTTTGCCATATAACTTCAACATCTCAATCCAGTGATTGGTGTCAAAACAAGTGGTATCAATCCTAACAAGTGGTATCAGAGCGATTATGGTATCTTGTTTGTTTTACAACATGTGGTATCAAAGCCTAGGTTCAACAGTTTTGCTAGAGCACAGAGTTTGATTTGTTTGAGGTTTTTATTCGTGATGACTTCCATGAAGTATGACATTTCGCTTTTGGATCGGAGCACTAGATTTTTGCTATGGCAGGTTAAGATGCGTCCAGTACTCACACAGTTTGATTTGGATGTTGTGTTGATGGAAATTGATAAGATGTTCAAAACTTTGACCGCGAAGGAGGAATTGCGAAAGGATAAGAAGACAATTTCTCACATTCATCTTCATCTATCAAATATTATTCTTCAGGATATTTTGAAGGAGAATTCAGCAGCTGCTTTATGGTTGAAGTTGGAGCAATTGCGCATGACTAAAAGTCTAACAAGAAAGTTGAACCTCAAGCAGCGTTTATACTCTTATCGAATGGCAGCAGGAGGATAATTAGAAGATCACCTAGTTGTATTTGGAAACTTTGGAAGTCGAGTATGATGAAGAAAATTTGGCCTTTATCCTATTGTGTTTGTTGCTCGCTTCATTTTTTTCATTTAGAGACAGGATCTTGTATAGTCGTGATACTCTCATCATGGAAGATGAGTATGATAATTTGTATTCAAAAGAGAAGATGACGCACCTGATTTTTGAGTCCATAGATGGAGAAAGCCTGGTTGCTCATGGTGGTTCTGGAAGGGGTAGATAAGTCTAAATTCAGTAATAAGATTTGGAACTATTACAAGAAGAAGGAGAACTTGAAGAAGGATTACTACAAATTGCAGAGTAAAGAAAATTTGGATGCAAGTCCATATGGGAAGCAAT
Organism: Fraxinus cuspidata; assembly: GCA_903798385.1. NCBI lineage: Eukaryota > Viridiplantae > Streptophyta > Magnoliopsida > Lamiales > Oleaceae > Fraxinus > Fraxinus cuspidata. The sequence continues at coordinate 10,672 of CAIGRP010012565.1, forward strand.
AAGATATTTCAGGTGAAGCAGACCTCGTGGAGAACATTGATGGAGATCTTTTAGCTATTTTTGAAATTGATTCTAAATCGGATGAGGATTTGATTCTTGATTTAGCGTGTGTTTCATATATATCCTAATAAGGACTTGTATGCTACATATGAAACTGTTTCCAAAGGTGTCGTGGTTATGAGAAACAACGTACTTTGTCAGGTTGCTGGAATTGGTACGGTCAGGTTGAAACTTTTGGATAGAACAATTAGAACACTTGGCCACGTTTGACATGTTCCGGATTTGAAGAAGAATCTCATCTCGTTGTATATCCTTGATTCAAAATGTTACGAGTTCTTTGGTGGAGTTGAATTTTTGAAGGTTTGTAAGGGTACACATGTTGTATTAGAAGGACATAAAAGATATTAGTTATACATCTTGCAGGGGTCGTGCAGGATCTAGAAGAGTCAATCATCACATGTTCAGTACCGTGGTGGACATTTTGTTTGGTACAATACTTTTAGGAGCTCATAAAGAGTTGGATTTGAAAAATACTGCTCAATGGAGTTTAGGAGATATGGATAATGTCGCTTTGCCACCATCACTTGCGGTGCCATTGCATTTAATTTCTAGGGACGGACCCATTGGAAAATGGTAAGTGGATGCTGATATTATTGAGCATGCTTTAAGTGGAGTAGAAGGTGTATAATCTAGCAAGGGACCTTCTGTATAATCAAGTAAAATCATTCGGTATTGATTCTACTTTGGAGATGTGTTACATACCATTTTGGTTAATTTAAAATCATTATGATTTTTGGAATCTGAGATAATTCTGCAAAGTAGTGCATGGATTCATTGGAATGTGGAGTATTTTTGTGTTTTGTTGGAAAAATTAATTTCTTGGTTATTATTGAAGAAGCCAGTTCATTCCTTGGTGGAATTCGTGTCAAGGTAGGGATTGTTGGAATTTGGGTATGACCCGAATTCCTTTGTTGAAATGTTTGAAGTATTGAAGAATTCAATTTGGAATGCTATAGGAGTCCTAGGTCGAGTTGAAGTTCTATTTTGGAAGTTCATTGGGAGTTGGAAATTAATATTGGATTTGAAAAAGAGTTCGAGATGGAAAAAAAAACTTGGAGCAAAAAAAATTTGGATTTCGAACAGATTGCCCAGCGCCACGGCGTTTGCCATGGGCACTGCTATGCCACTTGTTCTGTTCCGTTTTTTTCTCGTTTTCTTTTCCTACTTTGTTTTGGACTCGATTTTTTGACATCATACTTCATCAACAACTCTACTAAGAAGGTTTGGACATCCCCTACATGTTCCCAATAAATACTATGCTCTTCTATACAATTTTGTAGTGTGAGGAAATTGATTACTAGAATTATAGAATCCATTAATATAATATTATCCCTCTTTCCATTATTATTGAGTTATTAAAATCTCTTAATTCCTCTACCATATCTTGTCTTCTCTTAGTCTTTTGTTCTTGATCTAATACTTTATATTTTGCCATATAACTTCAACATCTCAATTCGATGATTGGTGTCACAACAAGTGGTATTAGAGCGATTCTTGTATCTTGTTTGTTTTACAACACTTCTTTTATTAAAACTTATAGATTTTCGCCTACGGATCTTTCTCCTAAGGATCGAGTCGAAGTTTCTCGAAAACGGAACACATCTAGTGGGTTCGCATCCGTGCTTGACCCTAAAGAATTCTACTCATCTCGAGATTATGCCCCGCATTTGAAGTCTCTGTTTCTTCCTCATTGCGAGTGTTCTTTAGATGCGAGTGCTTTATCTTTGCTTCATTCTTTTGTTTCTTGCATAGCGAAGGCAATTTTTACTTACTTTAGTCCCTCGTTGGAGAAGCTCGCAGAAGAACTTATCCCATTGAGAGGGAAAGATGATCGATGCCCACATTCAGGAAGCAACAATTTTATCTCAATATCAACAATCTGATTATGATGCTTGTACTTCTAAGGTTGCTAGTTTAGAGAAAAAAGTGGGTACCTATTGAAGAAATGTGATTCTCTTCAGAAGAGGTTGAATGAAGTTACACGTGATGCGTGGGATGAGTTCAAGGAGATGAATAAAGGTGTAGAAGCCTTGCTCTGAAAGAGGCTCCTTTGGTGGTTCGGGCCACGAAGATCTCCCTAGTTTTAAATTCTACGAGGGTAAAGCACCTAGTTTTTGTTGGAAATGGGTCAATAA
>CAIGRP010012567.1:0-12783 GCA_903798385.1 Fraxinus cuspidata
CATGTGAGGCATGCTTATGTGATATATTTTGGTACCGTGGGTGATACTTCCTGGTTGATTGCAAAGGTGGATAGGAGATGGGCATTTGGTGATCAAAGGAGGGTGGACCAGTCGACTATGCCTTTGTGATACTTTGATTATTGGCGTTGCCGGCTGGGATACTTCTTGGGTGATCATGGGGGCGGTTAGGGGATGGGCATCTAGTGGTCACAAGAGGATGGTCCACTTACCGGTGTCGGTGTCAAATTGACCATTTGACTATTGATTATTGGTATTGATATTATGTAGAGCTCTATCCAGTATATAGTAGGTGGGTCAAGAGCCTAATGAAAGATTTCAAATGAAACTATCCGGTGTATAGTAGGTGGGTCAATGGCCCAATAACACGTAGCGATTCGGTTTGAATGGTTGAAGGAGTTGGTCATTGGTACTCAACATAAAATTTCTTGAACAGTCGAAGGAGTCGGTCCTTGATCCTCAACGCAAAGTATCTTGGATGGTGAAATGTGATAGTTTTTGATCCACAATGTGTATAGAATAATTTGAAGTTTTGAGTATGTTCATAAGCAAATACTTTTTGAACTCCTGTATGAAAACTTAAATTCTTCATGAAAAAATTTCGAACCTCAAAATCAAGAACTTCTCCAAAAGTCAAATCCTTGAAAAAAAAAATTAGTTTCGATTTTATTCAAAAAAAAAATGAAGAAAGAAAGAAAGAAAGAAAGTCAAAATAAAAAGGGAAAAACAAAAACAAAAAATCTGAAAAGTTAAGTTTAAAAAAAGGGAAAATAAATTATTTGTTTGGCAAATATCTAATTGGTCTTTGCCTTTGTTTGCAAAGTAAACCTATTTGCTTTCAAATCTCATAATTTTTGCATATAAATAGGTGGATGTTGAATTTTAAAGCCCAACTTAGCATAGAAGATAGAAAACCAGTTGAAAATCAAATTAGTTATGGAATAATAATAATAATAATAATAATAATATCCAAATTTAAATTCAAGATTTATTAATTTATTTTTATAATAAATAAATAAATCTTGATGGACATTTGTAGATATAAAAAACTATAAAATAAAATTAATAAATTGGATTGATTTAAATAATTAACCCAATTAAATTTATTAAATTAAAGTCAACTAAGACCCATAAAATCCAAAGGCAATACCATTTTTTTAAATTCATAATTACTCAATTATTCTTTTTAATTAAAGATAATTAAATGGTTACCAAGTTGGTTACGGATTTCCCTATAAATAAGATTAAAGATCCATAAAATTTCATAAAGAAGGTGCACGAGAAAATAATGAAGTGCTGAAAAAATTCCAAAGTCGGATAAAACCTATGTCCGATAAGAACCAAGTTGATAAAAGTCTTCTTCAAATCAAACAACTCCAAGAATATCAAAGTCTTCTTCAAATCAAGACAACGTTTGGTCCCCTCTAAATTCCATTAAAATTCATTATTTGCCAAATTTTTCAACCACATGCAGGCCACATGAGTCCATTCCAACTGACATTGCAAGTGGCATGTGGAATTGGTGGTCAATAATAATCAACGAAAATATTCACACTAGAAGACTAAAAGACCATATTACCCCTACAAACATTAGGTGCCAAAATGACGGCTATGCATTGGGGATGATTTTGTAATTTGTCGGGGAAAGTGGAGGATGGTAATGTCCTTGCATTGTCCAATGATCCCTTGGATATTGATATTATCTGTCAAGTGAGTAGATATGGTGCAGATATGGGCCCAACTGTAAAAAAAAGTTGGGTCGAAAACTAGTTAAAACTTAAATTAAAGAGAGATAAATTGGGCTAAACAAGGCCAAATCAAATTCAAGTCCCGAAGTACAAATCCAAGCCCCGAAATCCAAGTGTCAAACAAGTCAGCTGTCGACAAATCAAGTTTTCAACAAATGTCGAAATCCGAAATTCAAACCACGTGACCATTCGTCTTCAAACATTCAAATAATTAATTAGATGATTTTACAGTTTGTTAATTACAAGAAGATTAATATCCACTTGTATTTCTAAAAATATATAATTTGTAACGATATTTGTATTTAATACACGAAATTTGTCGTACAGGAAGAACTAAACAAATGTCAAATGTAGGGGCATTTGTGTGGATTGCTTCGACATGCACAATAACGCTCTAGATAGAGGAGCCAGTAGTGGTTTTACATAGTAGACACATGTGGATTTGTTATTTGACGTATGTATACCACGAGGACGGTCACGGATAATTTTTACTATGAATAACATTATTCTTGATGGAATGAGACGAAAATAATTAACTTTGTAGGAAAGTTTTAAAATGGGAGTGTAAATGTCAATTTTGAAACAATAAGGATGATTTTGTCCTGCCCGCCATCTTATGATTAGATTTTACGTTTGAATCGCTAACCCCATTTGAGGTGTCCGCCGTGTCCTAGAGATCGGCCCATAGCATCCCGTTTCACCACCCAAAAACCCTAGATATCCTGTTTCTCTACAGTCCACCACTACTCCTAAGTCAAGGATACATCCTGCAGGTTGGAGTTTTTTCTATATTTTCTGAATTGCCCACTTCAGTTCTTTTTCTGTAGTTTTGCTTTTTCGCTAAATAGTTATTGGAATCAATTTTATTGGAGTTCTATATTTGTGGGTACTGCACAGATAGAAAATGACAAATTCGTTTGTTAATATTATTGCTTTATTGATATACATACTTTGGATTCAAGAACTTTTGTTAGGTTTTTATGTATTTATAATGTGAGTTTGTTATAATTTATCTTTTTTTTTCATTTTCTTTCTAAATAAGCGTTGATTGCAATTCAATTATTCAACTGTGTGCTGATTTACTGATAGAACTAAGTTCGTTTATTAGATTTTTGGCAGACTGTTTTCACAAATTGATTTGATTCGTGATTCGTTGCAATACAATAAAATATGTGCACCAAAGATGGTGGACGGTTGGTTATTGCAGCCTGAAACATAACTTCTGATAAGATTGCAGCCGAGTAGATGCAATTTTCATGGGACTATTGTTTACTGAGTCCTCTCATGAGTATGGAGAGTTAGTCTAACCAGATTAGAGGGATGTAATGCTTATAAATAAATCTTTGGTTACTTGTTAGGCAATGATCCTGTAGCACAAGGACTTTACACTTAGTTATGTATTAGGTTGACTCTGAAGTGTGTATTTGTCAATTCGGGTGCTTGTGCAGTGGTTTTGTTTCCTGTTGTTAAAGGATCCTAGTCCAACCTCAATTGTTCAACTAGAGTTGTAGTGCATGATTCTACTTTGCTGGTAGGGTACCATCTTTGGTTGCTATTGATCTCTTTTTCCCTCGAAATCAAAGCCGCCGTTCATGAGGTCGAGCTTTGCATATTTTTTCATATTGGATATTGCAGTGTGATGACATGCTAATTTCATCTTGGATTATGGCCTCTGCTCCAAAAGCATGGGAAAAAGAATTCCCTTTGGCGTGTTGTTTTTGTTTATGTAGGGACTGCATTAAAGTGAGAGTCCTTAAGTACGAGAATGTGTGTGAGTCCCATTTGTATTGGTATTGGTGATAGAATCCTGCCTGGGAGGATTTTTTGCAAATTGATGGATTTGATCCGTTTTGATTGATTTCTCAAGGTATGGACAAGCAGCATAAGCCTAATAGCTGAGTTTGGGTGGAACTGGATACAAGGATGTCTTTGACTTAAGGTGATTGATAGACCTTATGTGTACGTGCTGATTGAGCAGGCTGTAAGGGTACTTCTACGTTAAGCCTAATCAATTCTCCTGAGCCAAATTCTTGAGGAAAAGCTATGGGCTTGCATTTATTATTTCTTGTTTTCCCACTTTTCTCTTATAGGCGTGAATTTCGTTGTGCCATACCCATTTTTGAACAAAAGCAGCACTCTGGAACATTTTGTTTCATCTCGGTGATCTAAAAGAAGACTTGAGACATCTACAGATTTCCTCGTGATTTTCTTTATCTCATTTAACCAAAGCTTGCAGAGTAAAATGGACTTGGTATGCAGTTGAATTAGAACGATTTAGTATACTGGAGCTTAGGAATGAGAAATCGGTCTCTCCTAATATTGGGAATTAGAACTCAAAAACCCAATGTTAGTGAATTTCAATTCAGAAGTGCTATCATCATTTAAGTATTTTGAGCATTAATTCACTTGTGGAGTGTCTTTTTTCCATAAATTCTTTTCCATGTTCGAACTTTTTTATGCATTCGGCCTGATATGTGAGTTGTATTACATGCTCATACAACCTTTATATATATATATATATTCCTTTGTTTGTTTGACATGTGTTATTTTTCTCTTTTGACCCACTGAAGAGGGTGGGTTGGGAACTTTTATTTTTTGCTACATCGCTAGAGTTTCTTCAGGAAATATTGATGCTTGCCCTTTGCGGAATAAGTTAATTGGCCTGTTGATGTTGGGGGTCAGATGAAGCTTTTTTGCTCCACGTTATACTTAAGAGAAGGTGAAGTATCATCCCATTTGAAGTTCTAATAGCAATTTCTAATTGAAAGAGAGATATACTAAGCTGATATATAGTGAAAAGAATTAAAAGAAACAATATAATCTAATTTGATGTTGAATGAATTGTGTCTAAGAGTTAATTTACTAGAAACCTCTGGCTAAACAGGGACCATGATTTTGGAGGAGCTCTGGTTCCTCTTCAATTGCATATATATATTTTTGTAATCTTTTCCTTTCTTTTTTGGGAAGTATGAACAATGCAGTGCATGACCAAGAAATTTATGTATCACTTCTAATTCAAGTGTCCACTTTCTTCCAGATTTTTACATCCAAGCTCTCTGTATGTTCTACGAACTGAAGATTTTACGGACTAAAGTTGCTGTTGTTTAAACCTTGCGACAAAGTACTAGAAATCCTACACTTGAAAGATTAAAATTCTAAGGGTATAGAGCCATCTCAAGAGGAGCTTTAAGCAGTTCAAGATTGCTTAGAATCTTTAACTAGTGTTACAATATGGTTTGGCACATGAGTTCTTTGACTGAGTTAGCTTTTTCGGAATCATATTCGAGCAACTGGTGGATTAATTTGAATGGTATTTGAAGAAACCTTTTTTTCTAGCAATGTTTGCTCGATCAATTTGAACTAACCAAAAAGAAAAAGGGGACTCATGCCTTGCCCACCTCAGGAGCTTTTGGCATTTTCTTAACTTGTTATGCAAAGTTTGACCAAAACTGAGCTAGATTTCTTCCAGGAAATGGTCTGTGTATAGTTTTCATTTGATAATATTTACACGGGCATTTAAATTTTAGACACTCTTAATATCTTTGCCTCTTCCAATGAAATCTTGCTTGTTGCTTTGCCCCGAGGGAAGGAGTGAAGAAACAGTTTTTATTATGTGAATGTACAGATTTATTTGATTGGAACTCAGTAAAACTGGGGAAGAAAAAGCAAGGGTGCAAGCTAGACTTGCAAGATTAAGCGATGGTCTTTGTGTAGTTTTCACTTGATAATATTTACATGGGCATTTAAATTTTAGACATTCTTAATTTTTTTGCCTCATCCAATCAAATCTTGCTTGTTGCTTTGTCCCGAGGGAAGGGGTGAAGATATAGTTTTTATTATGTGAATGTACAGATTTAGTTGATTGGAACTCAGTAAAACAGGGGAAGAAAAAGCAAGGGTACAAGCTAGACTTGCAAGACTAAGTGAAACTAAATACTACTTAAAAAAAATAAGAATTTTAATTTGTAAATCTGGACATTATTGGGTATCATGATGACTTATTTTTCATTTTTGCACTTGCTATTATGATTGTATACTGATGTATATCTGAATGACTCGAGAAAAACACGTCAGATGATACATATAAAGCTACATAATCCTACGATGGTGCAGTGAAAATGACCCTTTTTGAAGTTCAAAATGCAAGTTTCGAATTAAAGGAGACCTAAACTAAGTCAATACGTCGTAGAATAACCTGCCTACCTCCCTTCACCAGCTCACATTGCCTATTTCCTTTTTTGTTTGATTACACACCTTCCGTTTATGACCTCCCTTTTTTATTAAATTTTAGAATTTGAACCAGAATCCTAATTGACAGACAAATCTCTGATCATGGGCACAGAAGAGAAAGATCCGTTGAAAGAAATGGATTGGAAAAATATTGGTGAATCAACAATCACAGATTCTGAAGCTGGACGTGTTGTGAAGAAACGACTACCGAAAAAAATAAGGCAAATCCCAGATTATTATTTCCTTCCCCGAAAATCTTTACCATCTGCCATTGCTTTTTATGGGACATGGATAGCTGCTGGAGTTGGTGCTGGCATGCTTATTGAGACCTGGATAAACAAAAAAGTCAAAGGTATGTCATTTGCTCTAAATTATTTCAGTTTCACTTTATTGAATTAGATCCCTTCTCCAGATACTGTTTAGAATATTCTGTCCAGCTGCAATGAGTACCATCTAAATTATATTTACTTAGTGATTCGTAGTAACACAAGTAGCTGTTGTTCAGTTTTACGTGTCCAGTCGCAACATATTTTCTCCTATACGCATCTAGTGTGCATGCGATGATTCAAAATTTATGATATTGTTCATTTTTTTCACTGATCTGTAGAGGATGGAGGCGTGATATGGGAGTTTGACAAATAAAGGCCATGATGATGTCTCGGGTTTGACGGTACACTGATGTTATATGTTACAGTTCGTAATGCTTGTACGACCAATATGTGATTACGTTTTCGACCGTCTGTAATTTTGATTTATTTTCTGTCAACAGTTGGTATATTTGGAATAGTTTATGTTGCTCACATCACATTATCTAATTCAAAGGTGCTGTCATAATTTGCCCCAGTTTGGGCTCCATTAAAATGAAATTTTGGGAGAAAATGTGTTATGTAACAGTGATTTTTTAATATATTTTTTATTTTTATTTGTGAAGAATGTATATTTAAAAAGTAAGGAAAAAAATGCTATTTTATACCGAAATTGGGCTAGAATGAAATGGATGTGGTTTCAGGTGTAAAGTAGGTTACGCTGTGGTGTGTGGGGGGCGTGGGGGGTGCAACCATGGGTCGTGTTATTAGCCAAGAAAATTTCTAAGTTGTGTGGCCAAAAGTTGACCGTTTTGGGTATTTGAATTTTTTTTCCCCTCCCAAATTCTGTGAGAGATTTTGAAATTCACACTATAATTCCAATATGTTCATTCTCTTATTGTTTTCTTTAAACATTCACTCTCAAAACTCTAGTATTGTTTGAACTCTAGTATTGTTTGAAGTGTATTATTAGCCACTGTTTATTCAGCATTAAGTTTATCAAATTTACATGTTATAAATGGTAGTTTATATTTTTTTCTATAAATTACTATTTCAGTTTTAAACTATTAGTAAGCACGTGTGTTGCACATCTTATGTATAGGATGAATGATATGTGTAATATTTTTGAAGTATTGATATAGTTTTTAAAAGTAATTGGGGTAATTGATATTGTTAAAGAAAAATTAATATTGTTACAAATAATATATATGAATAAATTTTTTTATGAAATTATATATATCATTGCCTTTATATAAAAGAGTGAATAAGAGTTCACTATTTATTTTTCTGACCTCGTTTTCACACCCAAATTGGATTGTTACTGTTCAGTAGCCAGTTTTTAACTGTCCATATAAAATATCTGGATGAAAACGACGTGGTATGGTATAATATCTCCAACAACATAGTTCATTTGTGTCTGTCGTAAATATACGTTTTTAAAAGCTCATAAAATCATCGCCTTTATATAAAAGATTGAATAATAGTTCACTATTCATTTTTCTGACCTCGTTTTTACACCAAAATCGGATTGTTACTTTTCAGTTGCCAGTTTTTAACTGTCCATATAAAATATCTGGATGGAAACGACGTCCTACGGAAAAATATGTCCAACAACGTAGTTCATTTAAAAGCTCATACCCAAAAAATATATATGAAAATGAAACCAGCGTAGAAATTCCCTCTTCTTGCTCTTCTTTGTCTCTGACATATTTGTTGATTATCGTGATTAATTTTTTGCATTCGACGTATTTGCTGAATATCGTGATTGACATTAAAGGTACTCATTGTTGTTTTATTTTTGCTTTTGCATGTCCCTTTTTTTTTTTTTTTTTACATTAAAGGTACTGTTTTATTTTTGCTTTTTCACATTTTTTTTTTTGCAACCTGTTTTCGATTTTTTCGTTTTTATTTAATTTTATGTTTTCGTTCTTCCCTATCTTCCGTTAGGTATACACAAATATTTCTGGAGGATTTTATTCTGTATTGTCTATGGTATTGTTAAAAGATAAGCTTAAAATTTATTTTTTTGCCTGATAAAAGGTAGGCTTAAAATTTTATACACAAGATGATAAAAACTTATACAGAGAGCGGGGAAAAAAGAATGGGGAGAAATTGAGAGAATAGAGAAGAAGAAAGAAAAAGAAGGGTTGAGAGGCAAGAGAGATCGTGAAAAACAAAATAAAAGACAAAAATAAGGAGGAGGAAGAAAAGAAGACGACAAATGAAGGAAAATGAAACACTAGCAATCTTGAAGATTTGAACCATTTTATCTTTGCTCTTAGAATAATATAATTCATAATAAGTTAGAAATTTAAATTTGGTTGAAATTTCCTCTATGAGTTAAAGATTTGGTGGAGTTGGAAATAGTTATAAAGCATAGCAACACTTTAAAGAGTTATATGTGGTTGTAAAATTGTCACAGAAAAATTAGATGAGAAATTAGATGATAGGAGTTTAATTTACAAAAATCACTACAATATAAAAGAGTCAATAACTTGGCTCTAGAGAAAAAAATAATGTTGGCTCTAGAGAAAAGAAAAGAAAAATTCTGGTGGTGTCTCTATGCCGCAAGGAGACACCATGTCCTTCTCCGTGTGGCACGGAGACGGTGTCTCCGTGTGTCCTCCGTGTGCGCACAGAGACATGGTGTCTCAATTTTATTTATTTTATGTTTTACTATAATGCTAATAATAATATTTTCACAAAAGTTTCAACTAACATTTTAAGATACATATTCTTTTATTAACCTAAAATTGTTCGAAAGAATTAGAAAGGTTGTGGAAGAACAGAAACTTGCATATTTGCAATGTTTGGATGGTCGGCTTTCGAAGAAATTGACGTAACTTTTACATACAGTGTCTGTTTTGGGCCCAAGACCCAATTCTGGAAAGCTCACGACGATTCCCATTGAACGATACTTAATGTTTCTTAGTTAATTATTTTCATTATTTATTTATTTTGCTTCGTAGCAAAACCCATTAAGGGACTGCCGGCCAGTATGTTATCTGTTCTTTTAGTATTTAAGACTTTAAAACGTCTTGTAGGGTTTTTTGGTTGTTCACGAAATAAGAAAAGTGTTTGTTTTCTTAAGGTGCAATCCGTTTGCTAGTGTGTTTGCAGATTCGATCTACATCACTAGCATTGTATAAAATCATACTTTTAATGCAAGTTATATATATATATATATATATATATCATTAAGTGAAAATGACGACGTATGACTAACTTCCATTGTTCATCAAAATTCTTCCATATAAAAGGCATTTTACTTTCTCTCTCTTTATTCACACCTTCTCTTCATTCAACTCCCTTTCAGCATTCTCTCTTAGTTTTCCAGTATCACCTTCTCAATTTTGCAGTTGATTTTTTCTTACTTTATTTTTGTGTAGTTGATATTATTCTTCATTTACTTCAATTTACTTCACATACTTCGATTTTTTGTTTTTATTATGATTTTCTTTAGTTTGTCATAATTTTAGTGATTCCTGATTCTGTCAATATTGAATTTGTTTTCAAAAAAAAATTTTTAGGTTGCAAGATATCATTCTCAAAGTAAAAATATTGAAATTTTCACCATCAATTCAACTGTGCTATCTTTAGGTATGATATTTTTGTTCTTCTTCTTTAAATTTTGTAGAGGTTAATTTTTAGTTAGTCTTTGTATTTTTTTTCCTAAAGTTTCTATTATATTATTTATCATTCAATTGTTATTGACTAATTGTGGACTCTAATTTGTATTTATTGTTTCTTGTATATAGTGTCCAATTGTATTTTCCGGTGGTTGTAATTGACTACAGTAATGCACTCTATCTTCAGTAAGTTCCTCTAATTGAACTGTCCAGGTTTTTGTTTATAGGTTTATGTAGTACGTTTATTTTGGTTATTTATTTATAGTGACTTGTAAAATTTGTAATCAGTTGTTGGTTCTTGAGCTTTCTTTGTGCATACTATTTTTTTTCTTTTTATAAAGTATATTTTTAGTTTTCAGTCATTGTTCAGAAATTTTGATATTTTAAACTTTAGTTTTATTGCATGTATGTTTTTACATATGTAAGATTATTTCTTTCTAAAACTTTTGCTTTCTACAGTTACGTTAGGGTTCAACTATTCTACAAAAAATGTTAGTGTTGTGATGGATATTTTTGTATCATCTGGTGATGGAGATATTGATTTAACTAACCTTCAAGCTACCTCTCAAACTACCAACGAGTCATATCATGCCTTTATTCGTCAACAACATAATCAAAGAGAAAGGGATCGGTACAATCAATTGGTAATTGAGCGCAATGATCTTTGAAAGAGGATAAATAAACGTATTTCATATGGAGAGTATAGCTTACGTCTTGTTGAAATGTATGAATCTACCATACATCATAATTCTGAAGTTTCAAAGTCAAACCAAACAATTGATGGTCTCAATTTTGAATTAGAAGAAAGTTCGAACCTATTGAATGTACCAAGTACGTCATATGTATTACCAACATGTATTAATTGTAAATATTGTGGTGCACGAAAATTTTTTAAGGAAAGTAAAGGCTTATGTTGTTCTGAAGGAAAAGTTAAGCTTTTTATACCAGAATCACCAACTGAACAGTATGTCTTGTTTACTTCTAAAGAATCTATATGTATGAAATTTTAAAAAATCGCAAGAGATATAATAGCCACTTTGCATTCACTTCGTTTGGTGTAAAATATGATAAAGAACTTTTTAAAAAATACAGAGGCATTTAAACATTTAGGGTGTGGAGACAAGTGTATCATAATGTAAAGCAACTTATGTCGATGAATAATTTACCTTCTTATATGCAATTATATTTTTATGATACAGATAATGAGCTTCAAAATCGTATGAAATTTTCAGAGAACTTTGTTGAATCTACTTTGATTGTTTTAATGCAAATTTTAAACGTAAATCCATATAGTACATTCTTTAGATCTTTAAGTAATATACCTAATTTGCAACACCATCGGATACAAATAAGATACGATCCAGGAGTTGATTAAAGAGTTTTTAATACTCCTACAACTTCTCAAGTAGCTGCTGTATGGGTCGAAGATGACGAAATGCAAATGTTGTGTTCGTGATATTACCATATATGGTCACTCTGGTAAATCGCAAAAAGTTCACTATTACTATGGTTGTTATGATCCTTTATAATATCATTTGATCTTTCCATATGGAGAATCTGGTTGACATGAAGGTATTGAGAGATATTAAAACACATGCTTCTCACGTACGCATTTGCCCGACCCTATCGCTCTTCCTAGCATAATGAATACTGCAAACTTCTTGAAAAAGAAGATGTAGGTTAGTAGATGGATTTTGTAGTAAATATAATGACTGTTTACAATTTTACTGGTTAAAATGAATATGAATACTCAGACTGTGTTATTGTTATGTGGTGCAGTGCTTAATGGAATGAAGAAACGATCTCAAGTCTCTTGTCGAGAATAATATTCATACAAATTACAAATCAGGTTTCCCAGTAAGTTTGTGTTGCTTCATATTGGTGGACTATTCCAACAATATGTTGTAAATATGTATGTTAAGATTGAAACTACTAGAGTAGATTATTTTCGTAACAACCAGAAAAAAAAACCGTGCTGAAGTTTATCAAGACATTGTAAATAATATTGAAAATGGAGAGACAGGGGGGTACAAAATTTGTTGTGATGAAAAGGTTGATAAGATAGTTTCCTGTGAAATTTATGACAAAGAGAAATATCTCTACAAGTATGTTTACAAATGTCATGATCGTATTAATTTTTGTGTTGATACCAATGAAACAAATAAAAAAATTGATGAAATTTTAGCTTTTTCAATATGCTAGATGGATATCTCCACCTGAGGCTATGTAGAGGATTTTTTCTTTCAATTTATTCGATATGTATCCATCTGTTTACTCTTTACAGCTTCATATTGAGGATCATCAACAAGTAACATACGCTAATGATGATGATTTATTTATTGTTATTCAAAAGGAGAATACAAGGATAACTATGCTAACTGAATTTTTTCGAATGAATGAAACAAATGAATTTGCTCATACATTATTGTATCGAGATTTCCCAAAACATTTTGTTTGGAATGCAAATAAAAAAGTTTGGACTTCTAGAAAAAAACATGTTGTTATATGCTGAATTGTCATAGCTCACCCATCTGAAGGAGAAGAGTATTTTCTTCGTATTCTTNACATTTTGTTTGGAATGCAAATAAAAAAGTTTGGACTTCTAGAAAAAAACATGTTGTTATATGCTGAATTGTCATAGCTCACCCATCTGAAGGAGAAGAGTATTTTCTTCGTATTCTTCTTAATCATATTAGAGGACCAGTACCCTTCAATCATTTAAGAACTTTAAACAGTGTTACTGCTCCTACATATTGTGTTGTAGCACTTCTACATGGTTTATTAAGTGGAGACAATCATTGTGAAGAATGTATATCTGAAGCTATTTTGTACGATTTGCCTACTGCTTTAAGA